>JAOVVI020008851.1:0-13952 GCA_028571085.2 Nepenthes alata
TTGTCATGGGTGCAAATCATATTTTAATGAGTTAAACATGATTTGTCTTATAATATGTGGCTTTTAGTACTCATTGAAAATATTTTATATTGGCAAATGGGTCGAATGACTTGCGAATGTGTATATAGTGAAGTCATGGTTATATATCTCATTCGAATATATAAAATAGGTCTATCATTAAAAACTGTCGTAAGAGTTTTAATATTATATTATCCTATATTCTTTTTAGTTATATCAATCATAATATCAATGATCCCTTAAAATCATAATTAAAAGTAGGATTTGTTTGACCCATTTTTCTGTTATCTACTTACAATTATGTCCCTTTTCTAATTAGGTAACTTAACTAGCTGATAAGTAAATGTGATTGTGTATGAACAGTTTTTCTAACTCAAGTCCATTAACTCCAATTTAATTGATTTTTTTGATAGATTCCGTTTAACTGAACCTTTTGACCATGGGTAACATGCTGAGGTAGCAAGTGTTAAACTAGAAGTTGAAGAGACAACTAAAAATAACCAAGGGCATAGTAATTGAGGATATTAGAACTTTTGAAAGGTCTTACACAGTCTAAAGCAATGATCTATATGTCATATATTTATACAGTATACTATTCATATCTCTCTAAGCACTCCCAGTGTCTAATATGAGTTTTTCATCATACTTTATATGCTCAGATCTCAAATAAAATTTCAAATTTGGTTTCATAAATATGTTAGAGGAATAATGGGGTCATTTATATCAGCCACATAGTTAAATTGTATCATAATCATGATGATAAATTTAATTTTAATTTTTAATTAAGATAATATTTATTTTAAATTTAATTTTTATTCGTCATAAAATTGTTTCATCTTTACTTGCTTGCAAGCAATAGAAGTGAGTCTTCGTGTGAGATAATCAATCTCAAGCCTATCGGACACATATTTTTCCAATGTATGTGCCTAACACATGGAAAAATATGTGTGCTTAACTCAAGTTACTAATCAAATGTATGAAACAAAAAATTACATCATTTGTATGAAGATATATCAAGTGGACAATGGTTCATACAAAAGTTGTATACAATCTATGGAATCCTAAAGATTTTACATGACTTGTTAAAATATTTCAAGGTACAGGTCTTATAAGAGGACTACCACCATTTGATACATAAATTTATCCTACGTTTTGTCGAAGGAAATAAAATTTTAAATTTTTTATTATTTTTAATAGAATAAATATTTCTTCATTTAGTTATAATTTAATCAAAAATAAATATTATATGGGAATAAAAATTATCACATTTTATTAGATTTTTTTTATTCTCACATATATAGGAATAACTATTCCCATGGCTCATAAAATTTATTCTCATTTTACCATTATTATTATTATTACTACATAAGGATAAAAAAATTATTATATTATATTATTATATTATTTCTCATATTATTTTATAAACTAAATAATATGATACTAATTTTTATATTTTTTATTTTAATAATTAAATATAAGAATAATAATTTTTAATTTTATTCGTATCTTATTTTATTTTTTAGAAATAACTATTCTATTCTCACTTTATTTTATTTTAATAATTAAATATATCATTATATTCCAAGTTATGGTAACATCATTAATCAAGAATACCTAATCCAAAGTGAATTTGTACCCATTAAAGTCTCCACCTCAGTCGGTTCAATATAACCTTTTAAGTATAGAATTTATGATAATAGAAAATAATCAACGATATCTTTAATTATTTTAATATTCTCTTAACTGTTTTTTAATGACCATGTCTTTGATTTGATTGTTATTAGTTGATGATCCCTACAACATAAGTGTCTAGGCAAACACGCAACACATTTACATAATACTTCCAACTGTATTAAAATATGGCACTCTAAATATTTGTTTTTCTGTGATAAAGTATTAAAACATATTAAGACTTAAATATCTGTCTTGTCTATAGGAGTGTCACTAGCGTTATAACTTTTCATTTTAAGTAATTAAAGAACTTTTAAATTATAATATTTTTGAGTTAGAGTGAGAAATTTTTTCTGAATGATTTCATGAACCTTCATATGAAGGATATAATTAGCTTTACCTAGATTCTCAATATCAAAATTTTAGAATAATCATTCTTTTATAATAACAACATGCTCTATATTATTTCTAGCCAGTACAATATTAACATACAGTGACAATACTTTGAGTTTGCCTATGGAAAACTTAATATATTCTCAATGGTTTTCATTAAGGATAATAAAATCATACAAAATTACCTCTTTGTGGAATCTCAAGTGCCACTGCCTAGTTAATTTTTTAAGGCCATATATAGACCATTTTAGCTTACATACTCTTGTGTTCCTGGATTTAACATATGAAATCTATAGATTGACCATGTAAATTTCATCATCTAATTTCTCATTGCTTTTACTGCTTCCTCCATTTGATTATATGATTTTGCTACCAAATCAATTTTATGATTTTTTATTGATCCATTTGTCGTGTATTTTATTTTGAAATCCAATTATCTTCAAATGCTCTGATCCTAACATGTAGAACAATCAGTTCTTTGACTTTATTTGTTCTAATAAATCTCATCCCTTTTTTTCATCCCTACTTTTCAAGGCATGAGAGGGCCTCAATAACTATTTAATCTCTTCATTATTTGATGTTGTTACCATTAAAGCTCCCATTCGATATCAAATAGATGATGAAAAATATTTTTTCTAATGGTTTGACATAATTGGGGTGTTCATTAGGCGAATTCAATAGGTAACACATTGATACTAGCCCAATGAGTATATTGAGGAACTTCTTCTTGCATCTCTACAAGGTCATAAGATGCACTGATGTCATCCAAATCCTCCAATTCATATGGTGGCCTATATTTATCAATCTCACTTCTTTAGAATAATTATTATCTAAAAAAGTGACATCTTATAATTATAATTTTAATTTTATTGATATTTATCTACATATTCATCATTAAACACACATACTTTCAAGTGTTTATGTTTTCTAACAAGATACATTTCTTTCCTCTTCATCTAAAGTGGTTCAAATTGTATTTTGTATATGTCCATAAGCTATGGAGCCAATTGACTCTACAGGAACACTATTAAACATGTAAGTCGTGGCAAACAAAGCATCCCCCTGGCTAAAAATATATAAGTTAGATTGTGTCATTATAAACATTATCTTTTTTTAAAGTGATATGTTTTCTCTCGCAAACACCATTTTGTTATGAAATTCTATGAACAGTTAATTGTCGTATTATTCTATCTTATTACATAATCCTTCAAACTATTTAGATGGATGTTCACATCAATAATCTGATCTAATGATTTAACATTCCTTTTAATTTAATTCTTCTTTTTATTTAAATATAGTTTGAAACACTTTATAACTTCTTATTTTTGGAAGTTCAAATAAGTGTTTCCAAAACATATAACATCATATAGAACATAATGAAATAGGTAGCTCTATGTCTAACGCTTACATTAATTTGACTACAGATGTCAAAATAAATTAATTACAATAAAAACTCAACTCTAGTATCTTTTTTGAACATCTTTTTAGTTTTTCTTTTATTTTTTTTTATCAGTGATGCTCATATGTGAGCAAGTCAACTCTAGCAAATGTCCTTAATTAGCCCTCTTGTGTCAATCTTTCCTAGTGTGACAATTTAGCGCAGCACATAATCTCATTAGCAATTACAAAGCAAGAAAGGTAATATACGAGAAACAATTATTGACATAATTATATGTATTATTTTTGTCATATAAAACTATGAAACAATCAAAAATTTATATAATGTAATAATAAATAATACTACAACACACATCAGCACTAGAACTATGGAATTCAAGTTATATCTTAAACCTAGAAGAAAAATAACAAGGCTAAGTTCCGCTGAATCTTAGGTGCAAAAAAGATATCATTTGGGAGACGGAATCTACCACCACAGAATTCCAATTCATATGTTTCAATCCCCTTCACTTCAACGTAGTTACTATTTTCAAGATATATCTATTTAGTTTTAGTTAAGACTTAACAATAATTAGCAAATATCTCTCTATCTCTAACTACATGCTTGATGACTCCCGAGTCTACAATCAATAAAATAATAAGATTCCATAAATAATGTAGTACTAGAAACATAAACACTATTAAGAGGACCAGATTTAGTTACAAACTTCATCAGTTCAAAACATTTAGGGGTGAAGTGACCCATAGTTTTATAGTTATAGAATTTTATCTCAGTTTTATCTTTTTTTCTCTCCAAAATGTTTTATTTCTTGATATGGTTGGATTTGTTGTTCGTTGGTCAATTCTTAGCATCCATGCCATTTTATTAGTTGTTCCAGTTTTTATTTTATTTAATGCCTAAGTCATTTTAATTACTAGAATCAACAATATAAGCTTGCCTAAGAAATTTAGCAACCATAAAGCATTTGTTCTTTTATTTAATATGGCAAGCAATATTATCATAAATCTTAATAATATTATTATAGGTTAGATAAATCCTCATATGTACCTAATTGTTAGGAAGGTACTGAATAATAACTTACACTCACTGCTTATCAATAAGATAGGAGTTTAATTCCCTATTAATATATGGTATATCTCTAAAATATTGCTTCATAGTATGATTAGACATTTTATTAAAATTATTAAATTTATTAGTTAGTTATCTAACTTTAATTATTATTGTAATTCCAAATTTCTCTCTTAAGATTAGGCGCATATCATGAATAGTCGAATACTAATAATTTTTAATCATATCACATTTTATGGAGTTTATCATAATAATGGGACAAGCCTTATAATCTTTCTTTTGCCATGCATGATAAGCTTCTCTATCTCTTCTATGCAGAACATTATTCCCTTCTCCAGGATCAACTATAGTCGTACTAATAGTTCCTATTACATCTTGTTCCCTAATTACATAGTGAATATTAAGGTATCAAACATCATAGTGAATATTACATTTCTTTCTCGCTTTCTAATTCTAAGAAAAATCCCTGCCAAGATACCTCAAAGTTTAAATGTTTGGATAATGAGACAGAGCACCTAATAGAAGCCTTTGTATGATGATTAGTTGATAAGTGATAATATCACATATTAGTCGATTGTCGCATGATCATAAGTAATAATATCAGGATGTGACCAAATATTAGAAAAATATAATTATTGTTATCGTGGAATGGAGTTGAATTATACACCGAGGGCTCTGAGAGTGGACGAAAGAGTAATGAATTTTGGAAGTTAAAATTACGCGTATTGAATGAAAGAGCCTCAAAACACACTATCTTAAAAAAATTGTACATTTTTTTTCCAACAGAATAAAAATAATTATTATTTTTAAAACTTCAATGTCAGTAACTTTTAATACATACATTCAAAAAATACAAATAATGTGTCAATAAAATGATTGCGACAACTACTAAACAATTATTAATTTAAGATGTTTGAAATCTAATTCTTCAAGGTTTTAAAAATTTTAACTAGGGTTGAAAATCTCTGTCAACGTATACGAGTCAAAATTTAAAGTTGTGGGAGTAAAATAGACTAAATCTAATTTTCAATTGTATAAGTACAAACAAATATTTCACCCATAGGTAAATCAATAATAAATTTTACATCAGCTATACACTGTTATAAATTATGTAAAATTTTATACACAAGAGTTAGCTAATTGAATATTTTAACAGTCTAGTGTCTTCACAAATTATAAAATCCACAATGAAAAAGTATGAACATAACAATAACCAATTATTTAAATAAGCACTGTCTTGCCTTTTTTTCTTTAGTATAAGACATTCACAAAGATTTTCGTATCTCTTTAAGAAGATTGAAAAGCTAAGTATAACTGAATGTTATCGTGGCCCGTTTCTTCTTTCTTCCTTTTTAAATAAGTAATTAGGTATATACCTGTTGAATAAATTTGAGATATATATTCTACTAGGCTTCGACCCTGTATCACATATACATGATATCAACAACAAATGCCGAAACAACAATAGATTTAACTACTACAAGACAATAATGATCAAAGCCGCTCATTCTTCGTATCCCAAAAATAAAAATAGTCGACCCACAACGCATGTTGCCCGCCCATCGAGAAACTTCAAGGATCCCCCTCCCCGAGACCTTTCCCCTCCAGGTCAGGTCATCTACCGTGTTCTCTGATTCCGAAGCACGGAGTTTCATTTGAATTCTAACAGCAGCCGACTTATCTCTCAGCCTATTCCAAATCAGCGCGGTCATTTGGTCCTCCGTCCTCTTCCTGGCCATAGTCAAGTAAATATTTGGTTCTTCCTCTCCTTCTAAATCAAATATATTCAAGCAGCCCACCTAATGGAACTGCGCCAATCAGGGAGCCAACAAGAGCTTTTGATGCTACTGGTGGGCACTGATTTTTTGACAATATTTATTTAAATCGTATAAGTAAATTGTGTATTTTTGTCACCTCGGGTTTCATCCCTAGGGAAAAATACAATAAGACATTAATAATTTTCAGATATGTGAGCACTGGGGAATACTAATATTCTGAGGTGATTCTAGTAATCTCAAAGACACTTATTTGTAATGTGTATTTTTTTTTTTGAACCTATGAGTAGTTTGCTGTAATGGGATATCTAGTGGATTTGAGAGTCATCAGATAATTGAAAGAATATGTGAATTAACACCATAAAAATATAAACGCCAGTGTTAGTAACACCTTTTTAAAAATATATATATATATATATGAGTGCATATACGCCTAAACAAAATTGAATGAAGAGATTGTGATGATGATTGACATTAATTTGAAGCGTAACTAAGATATCTGAATGAACCAACACCTGAGGAAGGGGGGAGGGTAATCAGTATCCTACGGCATGCAAACGTGAGGGACTATTTATGGGCATAAATTTCTTAAATGAAGGTCAAGCTTTGCACTTGCATGACTTCCGGCTGCACTTAGAGAGAGGAAGCGTGTGTGCTCGCACGGACAGTCAATACTATCACTACTGTGTATTATAAAACAACAGAATGAAGAGGGAATTAGTGAAGAGGAGGAAATTTGATGTTCATTAGAGAAGTTTGAATTTAGATGTGTTTGAATTTTAAATAATCCCGGTCAATTTTAATAAACTTTATGGGGAAAAAAAATCAAATTATTACTATTTTTTAAAATCTTAGAAGAAGTTTGCCGGAAATCGGAAAACCCAGTATGCTCTTTGAATGCTGTTGCCTCCATTTGCTCTGATCAGAGGGTATGATCAGCTTAGCTTTTTCCAAGTCCGTGAACCCACCACAGTGGTATCTACTTCTACTTCAAGATACCCCAAATTAGCTTGTTCTGTCTGTCACAGGGCCGAGAAAACTATGAACACCACAAGGCTAGAGCGGATCAAGATAACCACCACTTCCGCATCTTCTATAACACAACTGTACAGAATTTCAGACCACTGACAGCAAGGATTCTTTCTATTATTTATTCTTTTGTTTTTTAACACTAATTGATTCCCCCGCCTTGACCGTACATGGATCGACTCGATGCCACACGTAGATGCAGATTATGATTATTTTTCTCAAACAGACTCCACAAAAACAGGTACACTCATTCACTAAAGCTCTAGCCGAATTAACGTACGTTAGAATTGTTTTCCTTCATTTTTTTCTCCCTGATTTGCTGCTTTGCATTAACATGTTAAAGTTTTTTACATAAAAGGTCGTGCATCTCAACATGACAATAGACACTGTTTTTAAAATGATTAAATAAATCTAATATAATAATAGTGATGATTACAAAAATTTTCTCTGAAATTCCTTAATTATAACCCGAGTAAAAAATAATTGAATATCAACCCTATAACATACTTTACAACCCACAAAAAAAAATACATTAAGAAACAGTAGTAACAAAATAATTATATGTATTAGAATTCAACACTAAAATAATGTACCTAACATTAGTAAAAACAGTACTTAAATCAGATCTCAACAAATGTTAAACATCTCCCGCTTTTCTTTTCTTTTTTTTTTGTCTTCTCTTTTTATGAGGTGCTCCTTATATGAAACTATTATTTTAAATACCCTAAAATTATATCAAGCATGGCTTTATATAAGAAGAGCGCACGAGTATTGATCAAGTGTATATCAAGCATAACTTCCCTGTCCGAATAGTGCATGAGTGCCCTTCAGGGGAGCATCAGGTACAATTTTTCTGGACAAATCACGCACGCACTTTCCCAAGTTGCACATCAACATCTCTCCTTTAGGCCCTTCAGGCACCCATTATGTGTCACTCTACTAACCTTCAACCGATTATCGATCTACCATCGTTTGAATATTGTGCAACCTTTCGACTTCTTTGTCACTCGGACAATCCTCAACCAACCCTCGATCAATCCTAACATGAATATTGTGTGACTGTTACTTTATCATTTTTGCCTCAGCGTGCCACGCACGAACATTGCACGTCCTCTCAATAACTTGTTCGTTTATTGTAGCACCCACAAGATGGTAACCCAAAGCCCAACCATTCTCCTTCCTTTGCTACGAATACAAGTCCATCTATCTGGTATATGACTTTCAGTGATCTCACCAATCCTTTAGATAATCCAGCACTAACTTTCACAAGTGGTTTTCTAACACCGGAGAATCATTTTCTCTGGTCTCAAGCTACGGAAAAAAGTTCTCAAGGCTAAGAACAAAACCGGTTTCATCAATAGAGATTTGCTAGAACCCGCCAATCCTGATGGCCCTTTATTAAAAAGATATAATGACCTTGTAATTTGTTAGATTCAAAAATCATTTGCTGATATTGTAAGATCTACTAAGATTTTTGTGGAAGATGCCCGAGAGCTTTAGACCAAATTCCAAGATAGATGCTCACACCAAAATGGTCCTAAAATTTTTCAATCAAAAAAGATTTGCTAGGTTTGATGCATTCCATCAGCATTTACTATAGAAAGCCCAAGAATCTTTGGCATGACCTTGCTCTCTAAGATTCCATGCCAAATTGTGAGTGCAGAAACTTAGTTTTTTCTTGGTAGATAGCAAAAAAATTGATTGATATAGTTTTCAATTGGGCTGGATGACTCCAATGCAAATGCAAGAGATCAAACTATGCTTATTGATCATCTTCCACCCATGAATAATCGTATTCTCATCTATTCAACATTAAGATAAACAGCATCAAATCGACAGCCATATTTCTGATTCTTTTTCCCTTTTTAGCAAAATCGATCAAAGTGCTAACAAGTTTGTAATGAAGCCTGCTTGTACTGGTAAACCAAATAGACCTCATTGTCGGAAATGGTCTTTGAAAAATGTTTTTTAAGGCTTGAAATGCACAAGCATCCGTGTGTACTCACTGCAATGCAAAAGAATCATACGGCTGTGAAGTGTTACAAGCTTCACAGGTAGCCACCTAAACAGAGATGGCATGAAGGTTTTAAAGTCCCTAACCTTTTTGCAGACTACGTAGTTGATGGGAAGAGGATAGTCCAAAAGGGAAGGTGGCACTTACACAATCATACTAATGTTGGGATTCGATGAAAATACACATACAACCAGCGCAACAGAATAAACCTAAATCTCCTATCAAACATCAACTACCAAACAATTAAGCACATGAAATACACGCAACCAAGCACATAAAGTTACACAATAATATTTAATATGAAAAACTCTTCTAAATTAAGGAAAAATATGAAATAAACTCCAAATAAATCTACAATAATAATAATATTAGTTATAAATAATAACCTATTTCAAAATTTCTTCATTATAATTCGAGTGAATAGCCCGTTAAATACAACCCCTAACACATTTAGTAGCCCAATAGAAAAGATATATTAAGAAAAATGAGTAATCAAATAGTAATACATTTTAAAAAAATAATACTAGAATAACTCACTCAACTTTGACGAAAAACAAAATTCAAATCGGATTTCATTCGGATACCAAACCTCTCATCTTCTCTCTCTTCGTATAACGCTCCTATGTTGCAAAATGATTTCAAATACTTTAAAATCATATTAGGCATAACTTTATAGCAGTATTAGTGCATGAGTACCTCACAAACGCAACCTTTGCACGACCCTCATACATCTATCAGGCGCAAATACTACTTATTCGCTAGAAAAGCCTTTTACTTGGCCGCATTTCGCTCGAATATCGTACAAATCTCTAATGAATTCCATAACTCGAGCAACCCTCACACAACCATTGCACGACCCTTCCTGGACATCTCCACTCAAGCGTGTCACATGCAAAGATTACGCAATCTTCTGATGACCCATCCATTAGGTATGAGACTCACAAAAAAGTGACCCAAAACCCAACTACTAACAATTGATAATGCTACTTCACCTTGCTGATTCTAATCCTGTTGCTTGTTCAGCAAATAATGCATAGAAAGTGATCAATCCAGCTGCAGGTTCTTCATGATGTTGTAAAATTGTTAAAATTTCAGCTTGCTTATCAGCACATAATTCTAATTCAAACTACATGAACTTCATTCCGTGGATTATTGATACAGGGGCAACACACCAGATGATTTGCTGCACCTCCTATACTGAAATTGCAGCTAGGGTGTCTTATATGGTTAAGCTGCTAGCTGAAAAAGAATCTCTTGCAACTCATGTTAGAACAGTTTGCATTTCAGATTCATTAATATTGAAAGATATGCTTTGCCTGCCATCATTTGTTATCGGTCAAAAAATTTACCAAACCGCTCGCCTTGCTGCTTTTCTGATTCTTATCTTATTTAAAACCTTGCATCTTAGATATTGATTGGAATGGTTGAGGTAAAACATGAGTCGTACTGTCTCTCGAAGGATCCTATTTCACCTTTCATGCACTTAATGAGTCTCGCAAGATTTTCTACAAATACTCATCCGGTAGTTGCAACCATCACACACAGTTTTTCTTTCTTTCAGCTTTGGGATTATTGTTTAGGATTTACGTCCGACTCTAGATAAAATCTTATTGAGGATCCTTGTGTTGTTTGTAATTTGTCAAAACTGAATGGGCTCCCTTTTCTAGTTAGTGAGCATAAAATCTCATGCATTTTCAGATTGGTACATTTTGAGGGATCATTTCCATTGATGCCTCTGATGAATCAAGATACTTCCCAACTTTTATTGAATATTTTTCAAAAAGTACTTAAATTTTTGTTCGTGCTAAATCAGAAGTTAGAGCTAGGATTGAATTTTTTTTTAACATTAATGCAACTCAATTTAGTCCCAAAGTAAAATCATTTGAGTGCTAATAGGCCTGAATTTCAAATTACTAAATTATTCTCTTATGAAGGCATAATCCTTAGAAGGAGAGGTGTTTATACTCCTTAATAAATAATTGAAAGGAAACATAGACATTGGATTAATGTAGCTCAGGCTCTAAGATTGCAATCCAATGTTCCTATTAAATATTAGAGCTTTTATATATTTAGATAGAAGCATACTTGATTAAACAAAAGGACTCCCACTTCCCATAGCAGTCCCGTTGTTCCAATGTAGAGAAAAACAGATGATTAGCTTTCTAGCATAATAAGACATCATATAAATTCTTCTTTAGAGCAACATACAACCATCTAAAGACGTTTGGATGCCTTTGTTTTACTACAAAACTTTTGTACGGCTGCAAATTTGACCCAAGATGAAGAAGATGTGCTATTCTTGGCTATCCTTTTGGGATCAAAGGATACAGTTGGATAGTTGGACTTGAACAATTATGTTGTATTCTTATCTTGAGAATGTGGTATTCTATGAGATTATCTTTTCCTTTGAGGCTAATTTAGAAAGTGCAGGTTGTCATCCAGGTTGCCCTCAATGCTTAAATTTAGAAGCTCTGAGTTTCATCATCTGAGGATTATAATTGATATATATATTCACACCTTGAATCCATCACCTATACCTACACCAAAAACCTTGATTCTAGATTTACTTTTGAGATTTCAGAAGCTGTGGAGTCCGCAACACTAGATGAATTTGCAGCGGATATCAATTCTTCTCCTACACAAGCTTCCTCACCTCAGGTTCTTCCTCACAGATCTCAAAATATCAAGAGAGCACCTCTGGTGACTTGTACCCAGTCCACAACCATCCAAACTGACCACACGAAAGGCCATCAATCCCATTAAAATATCATTGATATCATAGCTTAAATGATAAATGCAACCATTAGGGTCTAAAATCATCTAAATACACTCAATTATGGGAAAAATGCAGTCTTAAAAACCAACATAAAATAAATTGTATCTAAATGTATCTCAAAATAACATCAAACACTGCAGCTAATCTCTTTAGCAACGCTAACTTCACTGTTCTCTTTTCAGCTTTAAGGTCAGCCTATTGTTACCACCTGTGTTACCCTAGAAGAAGGAAATAGTAAGGGTAAACCATATGCCGACCAAGTAACTTTGAATGAAGACAACAATGACAAAAATCAATCAATCTCAAAAACTCACTTGCCTATAAATGCTCTAAGTACAAAACAAGATATAATGTATATAATATAACAACAGTTCACAGATCATAATAATTTAATAACAATTAATGATATCAATAAATAAGCAACAATGTCAAAGCTCCATAAATGATGTTGTTGAATAATATCTATAACATCAACTCAATGAACAGTCTCGATATTCAGAAGAATATCAACTGGATTTTAACAAATCCCAATATATATCATAAGATCTCAAAATATTCCGGATACTAAGGTCTTTCCTTGAATTTTTTAAAAATCTAACTAAATATGATGTCATAATGATACGAGGTAATTTTTATAAATATTATTCTACCACTACAAACCAAATAACAATGTATTTATATCCCCATCAGTTGGGCATTTACCACGAGGTCTCCAACATATATGATCTGTAATTATACCTATAGTCCTCTCAATTACTTTACCCATAACATTCCCATACTATCTTTCATGGCCCTTGTCACAAACCCGAACAAAAAATCATAATCAAACATAACAAAATATTTCACTATTTCCAACAGATAACAATAAGCCTATAACCGGCCAATTCCATAATCCAAATACATCCAATATCAATATAAACCATAATAAAACTGAAACTTACCAAATCGGACGAATCTCTGACCGATCATGTCTTTACTCCTGAACTGCAACCGACCATTCTACTCTGAAGTGACAAAATAAAAAAATGAGCCTAATGCCCAGCAAGTATCATATTTAGTCAAAAGGAGTCCAATAAATCAGATAGAAGTCAATGGATGAAAATCCACTCAAATATCAGAATAAATCCAAATCAAATTTCCAAATAAATCCAAATCAAATTCCAAAATAAATTCAAATCAAATTTCCAAATAAATCCAAATCAAATTTTTAAATAAATCCAAATCGCCGATAAGACAAATTCCAATCGAAATCCAAAATCTAAATTTCAAAATTCAATGGTAGTCTCGTACTCCAATCAAATATCCAAATCCAAACGAATGTCCAAATTTTCAAAATAGTCCTCGTCGGGACGTATATTTATATATAAACATATATATAACCAAAGCAGAGGTGATCCGGACCAATTCTAAAATAGATGTCGATTCCGAGTCCAAATCCGAGTTCGATTCCAAGTCCTAATCCAAATCCAAATCCAATGCCCGATCAGCTTGTGATCCGGGACGAAATCAGATAGCCGGATGATCCAATAGCGTGCGCAGAGACCGAAGCAGCACCGCAACAGATATTCCAAATGTCCGGATCAAAACATATATTCAAAATCATTTGTACGAGACATACCAAGCCCAATCATTGGCAAAAAATTGACGAATCTTTAATCCAAGTCCAAAATCCATATCCAAATCAAAGTCTAATACCAATTGATGCAAAAATATAAATTATACACCGAATTTGGGTTCTCATTATTTAAAGACTAGCTTGAGTAAGGGTTATACATAATCCCAATAATCTTAGGCCAAAATCCATGTACT
>JAOVVI020008852.1:2357-13952 GCA_028571085.2 Nepenthes alata
GTATTTATTAAAAATAAATATTTTTGTTACGTCCCGGGTTTGCGGTTACTGTACTGATTAGGGAGCTTTCGGATTCCCAAGCACGTGGTAGCGTCAGGCTGAGGGGCCGGCTTTCGTAACTCCTAATCTGGACCTACACAACACAAATAACAAATAAGAGGCCAGAGGTCCGGCAGGATTTCTCCCACCACGGCCACTCCAATACTCAAGTCAGCAAATTCCCGTAATGAACGGAAATGGCGCACGCGGCGAGCGGTGCGCGGATGGAAGCTGATGAAACGTGAGTGATGTGAATGTTTTAGCGTAGGGGATGCAATTAGCAGGTTACGGAAGACCTGACTTTATTAATGCACCGCAGAGGGTGGCTAACTTTCCGCTGCCTGAACGGGCTTGGGGATTGAGATCGCGTGAGAAGCTGGCTCGTTCGTGGCCACAGGATGTGAGTTTTATCTCAGTTTGATTGCTTTATCTCTTGTGACCTGTTTAGAGGAGGAAGGATCAGGATCGGAGAATCCTCTTTTCTGTGGGAAAAGTGAGCTTTTATAGTCTCCTTCCTCGTGGACTCTGGGCGTCAGAATGCCCGTTGCTAGGGTTTTCTTGCCTCTGGTCATTAACGTTGACCGCCGGTCATGTCAGCTGTCATTTTGCGGTGACGAGCAGGCTCTTGAACGCTGTTGTTCACGCCTGGTCTTCCCCTGAGGTGGGATTGGCTCATTGTCTGTGGGCGGCTGTCTGAGCCGTTGGCACAGCACTGGCTGCTTTTTCATTGGCTGGCTTTTCCTCTTTCCTATTTGTTTTCCCACAGTCCATTAATGCGTTGCAGAGTGCTCGTCGTTTTTCGCGAGCTAGGTGCCACGTATGCCCCTGCGCAGTTGGGCTGGGCTCGATTTTTTTCGTGGGTCTTGACATGAGACCCAACAATTTTTAATCTTTTAAGCATATCTTTAATAAAATAAATATAAATTAGAAATATAAATATTATTTTTCTTTTTTATTTGTTCGGCTCAAACAGCAATGGCTTGAGCTAATTTCAAGAAAATTGCCGCACCGCAGAGGCAGTGATTTCAAGAGGATCAATTGCAATACTTTATATTTTTTTAATTTAATTTTACTCTTACTTAAACAATTGAGCTTCTTTTATTAATTTTTTATTTAATCAGTATATTTTAAATTTCAAGCTATACAAAAAAAAAAATCATAATTTAACATAATTAAAAAAAAGTAAATTAAAAAAATAAAACATGGGTTTTGATCAATTCAATGCCAACTTTGATTCTATTAGAATAAAATCAAATAAATAAAAAAGGGAAAACGAAATTACATTGATTAAACAATTAAATAAAACCTATACAATTTTGGCCGGATAGCTTGCATCTCCTGCTCAGACACCAACGCTCTTAAGAAATCCTGAATCTCCTTCCTTCGTCCTCTTCCTCCTGCACTGTGCCATCCTCCTCTCTCCCATCTTTTTTCTCTCCTATCGGCCGAATCCAGTTTCTCTGTATATCTTCCAGTACTCTGATCGATCGAATTCTATCTCTTCCTCTAATCGGAATAGATCTAGAGGTTTGCGACTCTCTTCTTCTGGTAAGTGCTTAGAATATTAAATTATAACCTTCTCTTAATCATTTTTATTTATGATGTAATAATTGCCGTTAATTGTGAATTTGTAACAGTATAGTTTTTATGTAGCATTTTGGCTGTCAAGGTTCGATCGTTGAGGATTTGAAAATGTTTACCCGAATGTTTGGTAAACCTAAGCAAGAAACCAGCGCGGTCGCCACATTAGATAAGTTGGCGGAGGTAAATGCTTATATTTACTTGTAAATGTTCTGAATCTTTATTGTAAACATTTGTTTTACCATCGTATTTATTTTATATAGTTATTCTGATCCCTATCTTGGCTCTTTTATTTCGAGTGATATTGATTGCATGTGGTTTTAGTTATTAAAATATATAATTTCCAATCATATGGGAGTTCACATGGTTGGAGGATTAATATTTACTTCAATTGGAAGTGGTAATGCAGCATGAAGTGACGGTATATTAGAAAGAAAGTTGTATATGATTCTACATGCTGGATAATGTTTTGTCGATTCGCTCTATATTTTTTCGCTCCGGCTCCTTTGTATTCTGCTTATGTTGGATATTCAGGTGCTAGTTGTGAATCATTTGGAGAAACTTTTTCAGATTTTATGCAAAACAAATTTCAGTTTTTTTCCTTTTTAAGTTTGATAAAAGCAGCGACCATTGGATGGAATGCAACCCAGACACTACAAAAATCTTCTGTGTCTTTACTTTGCATTTTCCATCTCCATTCAATAACTGCACATGAGATTTTTAACTATACGGTTCATAGCGAGAACATTTCAGTCTTTTTGACTCCATGTATTATCATTATAAAACTGCGTGGGCCTAATATTTCCATTTTATTGAAGACCATTGTGATTATTGGTTGAGGGAGGCATCAAAATGGTAGTCTGACTGCTCTTTGAGTGGACAATAATTGTTCTCATTGGGCTCAAAACTTGGTAAATTTTACTTGACCATAAGTCGTGTACCTTGGTGGGGCCTAATATTTTCAATTTATTGAAAACCATTGTGATTTTTGGTAGACATCAGAATCGTAGTCTAATTGCATCGAGTGGACTATAATTAATCTCCTTGAGTTCAAAACACGGTAAACTTTTCTTAACCATTAGTCCTGTACATTGATGTTAGGGACATAGGATCACAAGGGAACTGGTTGAACTAATTTAATTCTAGCAACGCTTAGATGGTAGTTGCTGCTAGTGCTCTGTGATCTTTTTTCTGGATTTGAATCGTTTGTGTTTGTATTGCATAGACACTAGATTTGTTAGAGAAAAAAGAGAATGTTCTTACAAAGAAGGCTGCTGCGGAGGTCGAGAAGGCCAAGGAATTTACAAGGGCAAAAAATAAAAGAGGTATGTGGTGCAAATTATATGCATTATATTCCATGAGTATACCATATATAATTTCTTTTAACAAATGCAAGTATGCATTTTTGCTACACTCTAAATGTGTTTTTTTTTTCCTTTGCCTTTGTTATTGATTGCCCCTTGCTGCAACTTGCTTATTATGTTGGCCAAGATATTGTTATCTTGCATAGCAAGGAAAAGTTATTATTATTCTCCGATACAACAAGGTGTTGCGTATTGTCTATCATTGAATGTGGTTGTTTATTCTCTGTGAGTTTTTTCTGTTAGTATTTGGAAGATTTTTTAAATAAGGAAAAAAAAATTAAGTAGAAGATGAATGGTATAGAGTTAAATTTTCATAAATTCACTTATAATTCGGGTAAAAAAGCTATTTTTTATTTTTATTTTGTAAAATTGGGGACTTTTATAAAACCTAATTGACCATAAAATTAACTCCGCAATTCAACCCTAAACAGAAATGGCACTCCCAGATCTAGAACCTCAACAAATAAAACCTATTAGAAATGTTTGACATCATGTTACGAGAAAAGAAACCATAGCTGCATACTGAATGCTTTGGTATGAAAGTGAGATGAAAACCAGTGAAAGTGCGAGTCTTTTATGCAATGAATGAGAAGGAGATCAAGAGTCCTTGGCTACCCTTCACAGCTCCCAGTGCCTGCGTGAGCATAACTACTGAGCTGAAAATCATCTTAACCTCTTCCAGTTGTGTGTGTGTGTGTGTGTCCACTCCGATTTTCCGCTGTTGCTGCTGCTGTTGTTGGTGGTGGTGATAATGGTGAAGATGATGAAGGCGGCAGAGCAATTAAGGAGGGGATGGGGTAATGAGAGAGAGAGTCTAATCCATTCTCCATTAGTCTCCCCCACTTTAATGCAATTTGCAGAATTTGAAGCCTTTGCACAATTTGCTTATGATCTCGATAAGCTACCCAAAATTAATTGGCAAAATATGTTGGTCTAGTCCTAATAATTAGCGGATTTCAATTGATCCGTTCTGGACAATTAGATGATCTTTCTGAGTAGGCATTTTATTTGGTGGGTAACATTGTTGAAGCTACCGTGAAAGCTGTGAATTTATATTGAAGAACAAACCGAAGAAATGACCTTAAATCTTTATGTGAGTTTTTCTTCCACAGATATTTTGGTGAGAGGGCTTATGGAATGTAGAAAACTAATATTGCAAAAGACCCAAAAGCTAAAATACTAATATCAGGTCCTGAGATTTAAACCGATAGTTGTAACTTAAATTCATGCCTCACTAAACCAGCAGTGACCTAGCGGGCACGGCTATCATAATCATGTGATTGGAAGATTGACAAAACCTTCCTAGAGGGATGTCACAAGCGTGCAATATTGCAGAAGATCTGAAAAGAATTCAGTATTAGCTGAAACACTTGTTTTATATTTATGCCTCAGCCATAATCTGTGAGCTGCACCTGCTTTAATTGAGGGGTGTTTGAATCTATCTGCTCTGTAGTTTTAATGACCTAAGAACTCATTAGATCTATAGGAATGTCCGTTTGCTTAGGAACTCACATTCAAACATTGGTGATCTAGTCTATCTTTTTTTTGGGCATTGCCTGCATAGTGAGTCTGTGGGGCAGCTCCACTGGTTTAGGAACAATAGGCTCTCTGGCTTGTGTGTTAACTTATCTTGCCCTTCTATGCATCTTGACGAATGAAGCTAAGTGCTTCATAGCCTGAAATAGACGCCCCCTTGGTTTTCCAATTTTAGACAAATTCCAAAGACCAGTCCGATGTAATGAGTAACTATTTCCTGTATTCTTTCATGGAAATTATTTGATGCAACTATATGCATGGGCCCTTTTTCTACAACTCAACTTCAGTGTTGTACTTAAGAGCACTCTTTTCCTCCCTTTCCAATAGAAAAAAAGGCCTTATTTGTTGGGGTGGGGTGGAGGCAAAAGCTTCATAACCATATTGCAATCGGGAATTATTTCATTATTGTCTTTGGACTCTCCCAAGGGTGATCCTTCATGCAACATAAAGTTCATCCATTGTGACTATAAGGTGACAAGTTAAAACCACAGAAATAATTTCTTTGAAATGCCACATCTGATCTGCTGGAGCCCACAATGTGGTAGCGTTGTGCATTGGGCCATTCCTTTATTTTGGGACGCTCCTTAGCCTTTCTAGATTTGCTCCTCCCTCTCCTCTTTCCTAGCACATTTCAATAATAGTAATGATATATGATGAAGTCCTGGAAATGATTCATGCCTATTGATTTTCCTATCATGTTAATCTGTGCAAGAATTTACAACTCTTACTGAGATGTTTCTTAATTGTAACCGTAGTTTTTTTTAGTCTATCTGTTGGTATTACTGGTTGCCGGGGAGGTAGAATGATTGGAGAATGGTTCAATGAAATAGTTGTAATGAATGGTTCAATTTCTGGATATGGATGTAAATACTTAACAGAAATCATCTTTCTCTAATGGATTTTTTTTTTCATTTGTTGATTGGTGGGGGAAATGCAAAAAAGGAAACCAATGTACTTTCACTTTTGTTGTTTAAATTCTAAATAAATTGCTATCATGCAGCGGCCATACAATGTTTGAAGAGGAAGAGACTGTATGAACAGCAGATTGAACAGCTTGGAAATTTCCAGCTGCGCATCCATGATCAGGTGAGCTCAAAGCGCATTTTGTCATCAGATAAATGGTTTTTGAAGTTCAAGTGCGGTTGCTGATCTATGTTCCTTTGTTTCAATGCTACAGATGATATTGTTAGAAGGTGCAAAAGCTACCACTGAGACAGTGGATGCTTTGAGAACTGGAGCAGCTGCCATGAAAGCCATGCAGAAAGCAACGTAAGTATAAAGAAGGGATAAATGAATACTTTGATTAGCAAATTGCAGTATGAACTTTATTTCTAGAGAGCTGTTAAGGTCCTTGTCAAGAGAATGCTCCCATTTCTATCTAATGGCAAAGATTAAGAGTTTGATAAATAAATGTTACATATTGAATAGTTATTTAAATCACTTGATATAAACTATATTTTTCATAATATTGGATGGACATAAGAGCCTTTCCACTATAAGAACCATAACAAAACTCTCATTTCTAAGCTTCTAGTAGTAGTCTTGTGGAGCTATCATGTTCTTACCGTGTAACCAAGTCCTGTGTACTCTACCTTATTTCCTAGTAAGTTTTGCATGAAATCAAATATAAACGCTATGTGAGAATCAAAAAATTAGTTATTCAAAGTAACATGACAACTTCATAAGCTTTGCCCTAAAGAAAAAAGATATTCAAAGTGATATGACTATTTCAATATCTAAAAAGTAAAAAATGGGAGTACTTGTATGAGTTTTAAGTAATAAAATCCAGCACCACATGAAATCTTCTTTAGAAAAGCGTTGAGTATCATATTCTAAAACTCCCTGTCCTTCGATGGATATCAGTGGACAGCATAATGTGCTATGCTACACGAGTTTGCTGATATCAACTAGAAAGTTACCTTCTACCAAAAAAAAAGAAGAGAGAGAAAAAGAGTAAGGAAAGGGAGTGAAGATTTTGCAGCACTTCTAGCAAGTTTTATCAAATTAAGATAAAACTTGAAGATCTTGTTGCTATTACCATAACAAGAACTTCGGTTTCACAAATTCATAAATACATCTTGAAATTCAGAGCTAGAATCATTTTCTTTTTTAAAAAAAAAAACACCATGCATTTGCAACCACGAGAAACTAATCCTATGTCTAACGAATTCTGTCTACCCAGAAACATTGACGATGTGGATAAAACAATGGATGAAATAAATGAACAGACCGAGAATATGAAACAGATTCAGGAGGCGTTATCGGCTCCAATTGGTGCAGCTGCCGATTTTGATGAGGTATCCACTTCTAAATCATTTATTAGCTGCAAATGTATCTTATCCGTGTTCTTCAAACCATTTTTAACACATCCATATGCAGGATGAATTAGAAGCAGAGCTTGAAGAACTTGAAGGAGCTGAATTGGAGGAGCAGCTGCTTCAACCTGCAACCACTGCACCCACCGCACACATCCAAGTGGCAGCAGACCATAATCGGGCTCATCCTGTTCCCCAGCGGCGAACAGCTGAGGAAGATGAACTTGCAGCATTACAGGCAGAGATGGCACTTTAAATTCAGGTTGCTAATTGATTGTGTGGACTTATTGTGATGGTGTGAATGCAAAACTTCAGAATTTTTTTCCCTTTCGTATCCTGCTTCCCCTCATGCCACTGCACTATGAATTGGTACAATTCATTGCAGGTGCTGCTATGAAGACCTCTTAAAGGGTGTTGTAAAGCCAAGTCATATATTACTATGCTGTTTGTTGCTATTTGGCGCTCGCAAGTGAGTTTAGCCTTCTTCTTTTTTCTGCCTTTTACTTTTATTAAAAATTTAAAAATGTTGAGGTGTGAAATGAAAGATGCCCTTGTCATTTTAGGTTGTTATTTGAGCAACTCAATGTCTTCGGCCAGCTATTGATGAATATTTAAAAAATTAAACCGTTTTGCTGTTAGGCATTGGCTGTGTATCGATACCAACTATCAATATTGGTATCAAATTTCATAGATATGAAAATATTTTTCTATCACAATTATATTAAAACTGAATTGCATGTCAAAATTTGACTATATTTTATCATCTTTTATATGTTTAAATAGTTACATACTCAAATCATGAAACATGAGTTATATGCTAAAAGTGGGGTGGCCTCAAAGTATTAGTGATATCGGCCATGCATATCACCTTCTTTCACCAAAGTCCTCGTGTTTTAAGATTTCAATGAGTGTGAATTAGGATCCTTATGACTGGACACCCACTTTCCCAGCCACTATCCTCATGGTAGCAATCTCTTTTTCTAATTTTCAAAGCCTAAAGCTAGGTTGTCGTGAGCATCTCATGATGGATCCAGCATAATATCCATCATATGAGTCATGACTAATTTTCTTTATATGGCACGGTACCCATTTGTACATCATCTCATTTGATTCAAAATCCATAATGACATTGTTCCATGCATATAGTGAGTAGCTATTGCATCAGGAGTGTAGATGCCAGTTAAGATGTGACCTTTTGGGTCACATATATATATATCTTTGCATCAGAAGTACCAAACCACCGCAAACAAACGCATCTTTCACACTGTGTTCCATATAGATCATTATAAATTGAGTGATATTAGGAAAAACCTTTAGCAGTCTTGACATACTCTTAAAGATATAGGGCTCATTACATTCACCGCACTAAGGGGCCCACATAAAATTATTGGATAGATTGACATTAGATCACCAAAAAGTATCCCAAAAATAGTTAAGAGGATTTTCTCAAATTCTTCATTTACAAATTCTATCCATCATTATCTTTTTAGTAGGCAAATCCTGTCCCTCTTTGTAAAGCCAATTTTGAGACCTCAATAATTTTGACGCTTTATTAATTCATTCACACTAACTTATATATAAATAGTTAGATAAATTGATGTCACACCATTTGAGGATATCACAATGTTATATATGCCACAAGCATTTGACTTACAAATTTTATCCATCAATATCATATTGGTTGACAAATCCTACCCCTCTGTACACATCCATCTTAACTCGGTCTCTGCAACTGCACTCTTTTTTTTTTTTGGGGAGGGGGGGGGGAATGCTTTGCTCCAGCAAGATAGCAGGTGTATGTGTATATATTCATTAAGTTCAGCGGTACTCACCATACAAAACTCTTGGAAGCACTTCTCTCTATTTCATCGTAATATTCTCATTGATTGCTCTAGAAGTGACAGCAGATATGAGGTGGAATTACTCAGCTGAAGCCAGCATGCCTCTGTTGAGTAAAGATCATTGATATTAACCGTAACACAAATAATTGGCCTAAGTTGAATGCTATACATTACATCTTTAAACCATCTGTTTGCATGATTTGGTTGATGCTGTTGGGATTTGAAATATGAATACAACAGCGCAAGGAAACAAACTTAAATCGTTCATCAAATGTCAACTACCATTGTCTCCCGATTGTATACAATGAACAAAATATGCAACTAAACATACAAGTTATACAATAAAATTTAATGTCAAAATCATTCTCAATTAAGAAAAAATCACGAGAACTTTCAAGCAATATGTACTATAAATATTTGTTTAAAACTAATCACATCTGAAAACTCTTCATAATAACTAGTGTGAATAACTAGCTAATCTAATTCCAATACACATATCAACCCCCCAAAGTAGAATATATTGAAAAAATGAGTAACCAATTAGTAAAGGGAAATTAAAACGACATATCAAAACTCGACAAGGGATTGAACTTGAATCTGATATTAATCAGATGCTTAAATATTTCCATTATCTCCATTTTCTTCTCTCCACATAATCTGCTGCTGACGCATCAACATCCTCTCAAGTATACTAGTAATAGGAATTAACGCACGAGCGCCCCTCCATGCATCCATTACAGGGTTAATATTCTATGCCACTCAAATTCTTCACTCGAGCAAATCCTCCTAATAAAACCGAGCATACCTCTATATGACTTATCCATTGGGAATGAAATCTATAAGAGAATCAGAACCTAACAAATTTTCCCTTACCACTTTGTGGGGGACCGTGCACTTCTCCTGCCATAGTCATCTTTTACTCTTTAGCAACTTTCCCTTTATAGGAGATTTCAACGTTGGACTTTGCAAACTTGAATGAAGCTCTCTTACTCTCCACCAATATATTTGGAATATAACCGCTCCTCTTCAATGCGTTCACATAGGTGGAATTGCTCTCTTTTGCACACTTTCTTGGCATCCTCTTACCACATTGACTAAACCTTTCATTAGTCAAATTAGTATTGCCCTTAGTAATCAAAGTCTCCGTTAAGTATTGACTTAAATATTTACTTTTCATTACTACATCGAGAAACATTTGGTGAGCTTCTATTGCTCATTGTTGAACATTATGCAAAAACCCTCATCGTTAAGCTTATTGGTTAAAATTAGATTTAACCTTACATCCAGAGCATGTCATATGCCCATCAACACAAGTTTTGCCCTGTTGCTTGGCTGCAAAAAAATATTCTCGATGCCAACAACCTTGACAACCCACTATTCCCAATCGTCAACTCTTGATGTTGCATGGGGCTAGGATTGTTATCCATCATCCAACCAATCTCGTGGTTTATAAAGTTCAGTATCTTTTCCATATTGATAACTATATGATTTTTATAGGTAATAATAAAAACTAATTATTATCATTGTACCCCATTCTCTCTCACGGCTCGCTACAACCATCCTCTTCCTGCTTTGAGTTGAAATGATTCAACTTCATGTGGTCCTTCTTGTCACGATAATAATCTTCAATATCCTTAATTTTGGATTGGTTGTCATTACTCTCCAACTTGCCATCTTTCTTTGTAGATCTCCTGTGCATGCGACCACTAGTGGACATCAAAGAACTCGGCTCTTTTAAAACCTCATCGATTCCTTTCTACCTAAACTCATTTACAAGCAAAAAAATAATGACCTTGCCAAAGTTGAGTACATCCTTTTCAAACAATAGTGTCATCACTATATGGTTATCTGACGTCGGCAACAAAGCCAACAACACTAATGTCTTATCCCTCTCATCGATCTTCAGATTAAGTAGGACATTCGCTTCACAATTTGGTTGAACTCGTCTAAGTATTTTTGAAAGCTTCCCCTTTCAACAGCCAAATGTCATAGAATTGCTTCTTCGCATACAACATTGTAGTTAAGTGTTTGAATTTATACTGACCCTTCAACTTCATCTAGACTTTCGCTGGATTTGATATATCAATAGCCTCTTGAAGAATGTTGTCTCAAGAAATAATTGGATAATGCAATTGGCCAAGTTCTTCATGTCATTCTTTATCATTTAATTTTTCCATCTTGTCCTCCTTTTTCTGTGCTTTTACTATCTCTTTTTTGTTAAAATATTTATTATTCTTTCTTACTAAAGAATAAAATCACATTGCTCATAAATTAGTTAATAAAAAATTGCAAGCTCTTTGACATTGATTCCATAAAATGTAGTTTTTACACTAAGAAACCTACGCTCTGATATTATTTTTTAGGATTAGAAACACATACCATGGTGTAGTGGAACAAATCCAAATTTCACGTTAAATGTTAACTACCAGTCACTCTTTGATTAAACATAAGGAACAAGCTATGCAACTAAATACAAAAATTATATAATAAAATTTAACGTAAAAAATTCTTCTTAATTAAGTAAAAAATCATTAGTCAATATTCAAATACTATTTACTATGAAACTTTTGCTACAAATAACCCCTTTCAAGAGCCATTTCACAACAATCTACGTGAATAGCCAACTAAATCAAACTCCAATACACTCAACAAACTATAACAGTAGAACACAATGAGAAAATATACAACCAATTGATAAAATGTCCTACAATCAAAATTAGAACGCATATTTGAATTTAACGAATGATAAAATTTGAACTGAATATCAAAATCTTTCCCTTCTTATTTTATCTTCTCTCTTTATATAGCACCAAACGTGTAACTACTCTCTTTTCATCTAAAATCATATCAAAATTTTATACTCTTACTGGTATCTGGACTCACCCGGGAAAAGCTACCTTTGTGCATAATTTATTATTG
>JAOVVI020008854.1:0-13951 GCA_028571085.2 Nepenthes alata
TCTTTATAAATAATAATATCATATATTGAAAGCTTTAAAAAAGTAATATATCAACCAAAATTTAATTTATTTTTGCAAGTCATAATTAGGGGATTATTAATAGAATTTTTCATGATTCACTTGAACAAATTATGATTAGATTTTTTTACTCGAATAGGTAATACTAATTCAGTAGTATTTTGAAAGTAATTGAAAGTGTTTAATTTTATTTGGTTAATTTGTCGGTTTTATTAGTAAAATTTTGGTTACAAAGTTCCTAATAAAAATATTAGATGATTTATAATAGTCACAAATATAAAATTTATAAATCCAAACACCAATATAATGTACAATAAGTATATAAAGATGACATTAACTTACAACTTTTTATATAATAACATATTTTATGATTCATATAAAACAAATCAAACTAAGTTTCATATATGATAAAGTAAAACAGTCAGATAAAATCTATAAAAAATAGGTATCATGGATATAAAAAATATTAAAATAGATAGATAATTATTAATGATATTTGTAAATATTTAATATTTATAACTACGGAAGATTAAATGAAAAAAAAAAGCATTTAAATGGTTTAAATATTTAAAAAAAATATGTCAAATGAAGTAATTATGAAAAATATGAATTCATTGTAGCTGGATGATGGAAAAGAAAATTTAAACATGCAAAAATTTAGAATAAGATGTTAAAAGATAAATAATTATAATTGTTTATATTCTCAAGTAATATTACATTAAATGTAATTTAATGACAGAGACAAATTCATGTGTAATAGAATTTAAGGCTGCATTGTTATAAACTAAACTATAAAAACACACTTTGGAGATCAAATTAAGCTAAGTCTTAAAAAATAACTTAGTTGTTTCTCATTGAACATGGGCATTAAGGTAAATATCGACAATACACTAATTTACTCCTCCTTTCTTCTAATTTATTCTACAAACTACAGAAAATAAAACATTAAAACAGTCTTGTATTAATATGAGCACCTAAAAGAAGCTCAATATTTCCATCAAAAACAGAATTTAAATCAGACAGTTGAATGCCTGTCTTTAAGTCATGAGCTACCATGTGGGGATGAAACGCATACTTCCTCGTATCGTGTTCCCACGTATCGACAATGTCTTCTCTCCGAATGCTGTCGATGCTAGAGGCTCCTTGTTCGGACATAATCACAAGTAGTTTCGCCTTCAAGCGATTAAGGGCCTTAATCTTGTTCGCAAAACGGCTCCTTTCACCTGCATATGTATCGTCCCATTCTTCAGTTTCTGTACAGCTGAATTAGAAACACACTGAACTGACATGAACAATATTTATATAAAGAGTAATATTTCGGGGGCACCCTTTACACATCCATAGGTGGCATGGCCCCCATCCATCCATCTATTTCGTGTGGGTCAGTTAAGGTGAATGGATAGATGAGATGCTCCGTCGGTGGGAGCAGTTACACTTCTGAAATGAAAATATATCTCTTAATTTACCAGAGGATTGGACAGATACTCCTGTTGGAGTGTGCTCAACACAAACAACAGATTCAATTCGACCATGCCCATTTACACATGATGTATCCGTGGAGATTATCAAATCTTCATCATCTAGTGGCAAGTCAGAGCCCATTTCGAGGAACAGAGGAATAACATCCACAGCTGCTGCACTCGGCTGCATGATGATTAGAAGATTAACGTAGGTGGTAACATACAAATTAGGAAATAAGGAGAGCAGCCTGGTGCATAAAACTCCCACTATACATGGGATATATTGAAGGGTTGACCGCTTTTAAATCTATCTTACCTAATCTTACCTTACATTATATGAAAGACCGTTTGCACGGTTCGAGCCTATAACCACCGGTTCACTGGTTGACAGCTATAGTATTGTGTCAAGACTTCATCTCTAATTACATTGCTATACTACACAAATGCATAATATTCATGTTGTGGAATTTATGTATAATTCGTCTATTAACACCTTGAATTTGTTCCACCGCTTTTAAGTGTAGAGCTCAAGCATCAAATTTTTGGTCAAAAATATACAATGAGTTATTTGATTTCCTTTTTCAGTCCACAGGAGATCTTGAACTCAATCCATTTAAATGGGCATGGGGATGCTTGGTGTCAGGTATATTTGAAATTTCATTGTTACGCTTAAAATGGAATATTAATATACCTCATGAAGAAGAGAGCCATCAAGAGAACCTATGCGGTGGACACCTCTTTCTCCAAGAAGAAAACCATAAGCATACTCGAATTCGAGTTCAATGGTTCCAGACTTGACACCACCATTTTTGAATGAGCACTTTTCAATTATTCTTCCACTGTGACCGTGCTTTTCTGCCCATTTGATATACATGCTTAGAAGTTGTTGTACCCATATCTGCATTAGAAAACTTGTGAGAATACATCAAAGAGAAGCAGAGAGCATAATATATTGCTGGCTATCATGCACAGGTATATAAACTACCTAAAATAGATCTAAAGACTTGAAAAATCACAGTAATAAATTTTTTAATTGAGACTTTTTCTGGGATAGATGATTTGAGCTTGATTGTGGAATATAAATGATGGAAAGGTGAATTCGTGCATGTGACACCAAATTCGTAAGTACAAGCATAATATGGCCAGATAATTCCAACCACAAAGGAGAGTGAAATTAAAAGCAACATAAAATCAACAAGGACCAATTGTTTTTTTCTTGTTCAGAAAAAGTGAACTTTCAGCATTTTGCAGCCTCCAACATGCAACTCAACAAACCATTGAAGTTCATCAAATAGAGAGCAGCAGCCTGCAAATACCCACTATAACAATCTTATTGAATTCGCTAAACAGATAGAGATAAATTAATTCTTATTTTTTGCTTGCTAAATCTGCCTATTTAACGGAGTCAGACACAGGTAAATGATTCTTGAAAGCTTAATTGAGAGAATAATACAGACCTCAGAAAAGGTATCATTATGTCGAGCTCTAATAAAAAGTGATGCTCCCTGCATGTCAAATGAGCCCTTCAGAAGCTTGGACATCTCATATTGATCCAGGGACTTACAGACATCAACAGATGCCTTGTATGCTTGCTTGAAAAGCCTACAGTTTACAGCATCAGTGTCTGCCAACTCAGTTATCAGCTTTGCTTCTTCGGCCTGCACAAATGAGTTCAATAATGAGAAAAACTCTCATATGTGTATGCTGGAGAGAAGAAAACATTTTCAGAAAAAAATATACTAGCAAATAACACGAGAAACCACATCCAAAACCACAAAATAGAATTTGTTCCACAAACAATTTCCTTTTCTTGACCTATGTTTGGGCTGGGTTATTCTATCAAGTCTTTCTATTAGTTTCAGGGTACACCTTAAATGTGCAACTCCAGTGGTCATGTCAAACCATTCTAAAAGTGAAACCACACGCATAGACAAGGGCAATGCTTCTGGCGAATGCAGTTGGCATGGCTCAGAAAACAGCCAGTCCCCATCTCCACAGAGACACAAAGTAAATGTGTATCATCATAAGTTAGGTCTTTGAGAGCATATCACCTTATATTTTAGGTCTTTGAGAGCATCGACGACTTTGGCAGTAACAGCTAAATCAACAAGAATTTCATTTGATTTAGCAGGATCGTCCCACAAATTATATTCCCGCATCAGTTTTTCTCCCCTGATGCGCTTCGTTTCTTCAAGTTCAAGAGCTGTTGGTGCCAATGTCTCTGCACGGATGACCGCATCTTCAATTTTCTTTCTTAATGCAAATAAGCCTAGACAGGGAGTTAAACTATCAATGCCAAGTTTAGTAAGACTAAAAAATTCATGAAGATATTGTCCAAGATATCCATAGATTCTGAAGCATATCAAAATGAATGGAGAAAGTTGTGTCACATAGTTTAATTGCATAAAAGGATGCAACAACAATCACCATATCATTTCTGATCAAGTCATGACTTTCACCTAGAACCAGAACAGACATTAGTGAGGTATAGTATGTGGTCTAATATCAAACAATTAAATCCAGATACATGTTACTCTTGAACTCTCTTTCACCTATAATTCATGTCAGACCTCAGCATAAAACTAGTTAGACCTTTATCTAGGATCTCATACATCCTTCTGATTTGTTCAAGAACAAGCTCTTCTATACCAAGACCAAGAACCCAAGTTTAACCCTGAAATAAAGCTCAGCCCTGCTCGTCAAAATGAGACGTAGAACCTAACACAACAAATCAAATAACTCAAGCAGCCGCACCGATAATGAAATATGGATGCAGCTTATTCCAAGGCAACCAACTAACAAAGCTCTTCTGTTGCAGCAATAAAATATTGCATTGATTTTTTCAAACCATTTCTCACTTGCTTAATGAGGTATCCAAAGAAACAAAATAACTTTGACATGGATAACGGGCATAGGTTGATAACCAAAATTTAATTCTTTGGGTTATTATGGCTTAGCATATTGTGGATATTCATTTTAATTAAATATTAAAATCGATCTTCCTGGTTTACCCACAAGTCTACAACTTCATCTCACCAATACAATTACGCAGCTTTATTCTATATGGGGATACTATAAATATTACTAGATCCCAGCAGCAGAAACTTTTAGCAGATCCATCAACACCCTCCAAGCCTAAGCCACAGCTCGCCGTCCATACTTCTAATTAGAGTTGATGTTGATTGTACTTATTCTCAATATTATCATCTTGCTATTGGTCATGAAAAAGAAAGAAACCAAAAATTTAAATAAAAATAAAAATGTGTATGAAAAGCCTCATCAAATTTGAAGTCAGACTTTCAGAAATAGAAAAAAGGCATTCACCAAACAACATAATTCACACGGATGCAATAGCACAAGTAACAACCAACTAATGCCCCAGGCTTTACGAACAAACGGGTTCAACACACCATATATTAGTAACCTAAAGAACTATATTTTGAATAAAATTCAATAATTCTCATTCAAAGAGAGATATCTTTGCGTAAAGTTCTATATTCAGCCGGACCCTCCGATATATAGATAGGAGAGAAGGGGGAGGAAGAGAGAGTGACAAAGAGAGGATACTGACCCAGTTCTTTATAGCCCCTATTCTCGTCATCTACCGACTGAGAAGCTCGAGTTGCCGAGTGAAGAAGATGGATCCGTGTCATGTTCTTCGCTGAGGCTCGCCATTTGGAGCTAAACAGCGAGGTAGAACTACCTCTTCTCAGGGTCAGACATTCTATCGCCGTAGCTGCCATAACAGATCCCTCTATCTTGGTGCTGCTAACGGATAAAACCTGAACACATCACATCACTGCCAGCGGCACGGGGTTTATCCAATTGTCCCTCCCCTCAACCTCCATTTCACTTGGCACCTCTCTCACCATCGTCCGGTTTCTTTTTTATTTTCTTTTTCTTTTTGATCCATTTGCTTTCAAAACACTATTCAATAAACTGAAGGAGAAAACTAATGAAAAACCACATACAAACAACTACTTCCACCATAAACTTTGATCCATCAATTGAGAGTTTTTCTAGATTTTATATTCTTCACCTTCTTATGGGAATAGCCTATTAAATTCATAACTACTCAAATTATATAACATTTACCCTAACGAATACTTCGACTCAGCCTTCATATTCCCTCCCTTAATTTTACACAAATTATACATTCATCTTAAAGCGAGTCTACTAATTGAGCTTGATTTAAAATTTAATGAAAAATATAAAAAAAAACTAAAATTATATAAAACTGAGGGTAGAATTATAAAAACTTAAAAATATATTTAATTTAATTTACACTATATAAGATTACAGGTATCTAAAATATTAACCGACTCCTATAAAATTTTCACAGTGTTCCTAATTATTCCATGGATTTTGACAATAAGAATGTAAAATCCTTTTCAACATAGTATAAATAAAAATCTCAACAATCTTATGCCATTTTATTTCTATATTTTTCCTTTCTATTAACTAAACATAATATATTTTTGATTACCTAATTTTCACATTTTAATTACTTTTATATACTAAAAAATGGAAACCAAACACTGTAGAGAATGTTTTGTAGGGGGAAAAAAGGGAAAAAAAAAGAAAAGATGTTGCCCTAATTTTTCTTTGGGTAATTCCGTGTAATATTCAGACTATTTGTCACAGAAACCGCAATAATTCAGAAGGATGAATTAATATTTTAATGTGAGTGAAATAGTATGTTTTAGTTTGCCTTAACTGAAATAAATTATTTAAACCAATTTCATATCGAAGCATACGAGGGGCAGTTATACGTGAAAGTAATCAACTAAAAGTCCAAAATCTGAAGTCTACCGCTATTAAAATGAGAATAGAAAATGAAAAAAAACCTGCACATGGGAGGATATTGTTAGGGTTTAGATCATTTTTTTTAAATGTAATAATAAACAGATAATTAAGAGAAAGTACAATATTTTTAAATAATATGCTCAAATAAAAATATCAAACAAAGGTCATATGATATTTATATGAGAATTAATTAAAAATCGATTGAAGATTACTTGAACAACAAAATATACTGAATGGCAACACAGTATTGATGCGACGGTTGACCAATGATTAATTAAAAATCAACAAAATAACGCACGATGGGCACTTGAAAAGCATATATGTATGGTTCATCCAAAAATAAGAACATACATAATTTATCTAAACATATTACTCCTGATATGCATCCAAAGAAAACTCATGCATCATTTGTCTAAGGAGATCGGAGGTGATACACCCCAAATCAGCACTCTTATTAATTGTTAGACATATTAAGTACGTTAACATTTAACCATTATTCATTTAAATTTATATCAAAAAAAATTAAAAAAATATTACTTATAACCAATACTATTTTATAATAAATTCATTTCATAATTTTTCTCTTAATTAAAAATAATTTTTATATTATAAATATTATATATTATTATATTTCTTATCATTACGAATTTAATGATTAACGTTTAACGAAAAATTTCAAATTTATTACTTGCGCGGAGCTGTGCATACGTCAGCCGAATCCCAATAGATAATGTGTGAGTAATATTTTGGAGCTAGGCAACCGGTCCTTTAGTTCCCTAAGATTTAACGTTGCTGAAATCAATCCACCACAGGACCCTTTCTCCCTGAAGTGCCATTTTTTTTTTTTTTTTTGAAATTAGCTAATTCCCTTCACGACTCATTGTCATTTTATCTGATTGCAAAGAATTACTACTTCTAAAAACGTTGGTAGAATATTTGATTTTAGGTAACTTTAAACCAATTTCATACCCAAGCATACGAGGGGCCATTACACCCTTAGATATATGGGAGAATACTCTATGTAAGTAATTTCTCTGTTACCCAAAAAAACAGGGAAAATTGAACTCAGGTGAGCAAGGAAAGAAGCCTTGCTCCCGTATGTGCCATATTCTTAATAGCTCCACACAACCTGTAAAACAGAGTCCTATGCAGGCTAAATAGCATACATATCAAAAGTGAAGTTGCATAAATACTTACCTCCGAGTTGCCCAATGTATAAGACTGAATCCTCCTTTGTATTATTGGGTAGGCCAAAATCCTTGGAATTTCATTGTTGTCTGCGACCAAAGCTATTGCAGCTATACACATGTTATTTCTGGGGGCATAATTTTAGTGCTAAAGGTAGAAAAAGTAAATAAAAAGGAGTTCAAATGCTCCTAAGAAACTTGTAACTCATGAAAGGGATTCTGCAAACTGAAGGGCTTCCAAGTCAAGTTCTTGCTTCATGATGCAGTTCATAAACCAATCACTGCTGAAAGTTCGTATACCTCCCTTTACAGCCAACAACGCTTCCTCCATGTCTTCCTCACATGCCACAAATATTGCGCTCGACTTGTCACGTATTTTGTCAAATGCACGAAGAACCTGAATTTGAAGACAATGTCATGATACAAGAGATAATAGTTGAAATAAACATGTAAATTTAAGAAGCTCTATTTAGTGTCTGTAATAAAAGGAAAGGACCCCTTGGACAACAATAGAATTATTATCACATAACTTTAAATTGTAAAAATAATCTCTTACATTTAATGCAAAATAAAATGACGTACAATGGATCTAAAGTGATCTGGTCGTTTCCTAGATAATGCGTATAATGAAAGTTTCGTGCACCAGAATACTCTATAACATTTGTAATAAAAGAAAAGGAAGGAAAGCTAGCCTTGCACAAGGGGACGATTACACTTAGTAAGGTTTTGAAGCATCAAAGCATAGACTACGTTAGTGCTCTCGAAACATAGAGAGGAAAGGAGGGTGTAGAACGTAGAAGGCGTAAACACAAACCACGAACAAGCAAATGGAGCTAAAGAGGTGTTTCAAATATTAGCACATACAGATACATGGCTTCAAATGGTAAGCTAGGAGACCAGTCTACTGTGACATTGACTTACAAGGGGGGGTGGGGGAAAGACATTAAGGCTTCTCGGAGAAGCATACATGGGGTGAGGTAGATATTGAAGCTCAATGAATTATGAAAGAGCTCCTGTTATAACAGTGGAAGTAGTAAACTGCATCCTCAACAATAGATAAGGAAATTCAGATATTAAACTAGTGAGAGCAAATTAGGAACTCCTAGCAAATTAGGAGGAGTATTCATGGGAATGTCACAATTTTGCAAAATAAATTCAATATTCTTGTATTGAGGGGAAAAGTTTGTTACATTATAGATCGTCCCATTGCAGTATAAATTCAGTGAAGATGTCCAAAATGCGGTGGCACATTACCTATCACATTGTAACTTCACAACTCTCAATACTCAGTTTTCAGTTCTTCCATCAAAACTTGTTGCAAACACAGGAAATTAATGAAACAGATCAGAAGGGTGAACACAAATTAGAACATAAAACTTAATTTCTGAGAGTTTTCGTCACTTTCGAACTTCAATGGGCAACTACACTTGGCAGTTGAGGGAAGTAACACTTAATTTATTTTTATTTTGTTTTCTTGTTAAGTCCTTTCGGAAAAAGTGCTTACCATCAACAATATAAAACCAGGATCAACTTGAGTATAGCTGCTCATCTCAAGTAACCGCCCCAAATAGCCATTTTTTAATCCTCTTGAAGTTACAACAGGATGATGCCTGTTGGCGCAAAACACGCAGAAGGCACGGTGACCAAGCGGACAAAGCTCTCGGATAGTAACACAGAGCAAAGCTCTCGGACGGACAAGAAAAGTAACGATAGAAAAAGGGAGAGAACACACGAACTTTTAACGTGGGAAACCCTTTTTCAATTAAGGAAAAAATCACGAAAGAATACACTATAAAAGGATTGTTTATAAGTGTTAGCTACACAAGCTCAAACGAAAAGAAAATAATCTCAAGTATACAATCTCTCTCTAAAGTGTTTCTCTCTATCCTTACAACAAAACTTGCCCACAGCTCTCTCAAAGCTCACTCAAAGGACACAGCTCAAGCTCTCCAAATCCCTTTTGGTAGCACACGCATGCATGTATGAGCAAGGGCACATAAGCCTTGTATATATATATACACAAATGGATTGGGTGGACAACCAGCCACTCTACTGGCAGTAGGGTGGCAGGACCACGCCCCTAGGCCTGCCATGACAGGCGCACGCCCGACGTGCCAGATGGCAATCCTGACATATGGAAAGTTGTAGCCGCCACAACTTCTAATCAGAGCAGGTGACCAACCCACCTGCAGAATGCAGCTGCAGCAGGCCTACGAAGATAGGGTCAACGCCTATGCTTTTAGGGTCCTCGTCCATGTCCTTAACAACCGCTCGTACATGACGCCTTAAAGAGCCCTCGACCATGACGGACTTCTCAGACTAATAATCAACATCATCGTCCATTTCTCCAATGGAGTCCGCGGACTCGGGAGTGACCCCAACAATGCCTTCATAGGAGGCGGATCTATTCTAAATCTCTAGTTGTTTTACACAAAGAAACAAAAAATAAAAGAGAACAAAGACACTTAAGTTGAAACGTCGCTCCAAGTTACCTTTATGGTTAAAATTTCTGTCACAATCTCTGAGAGAGCTAATTGATGATTTGTACTCTTAAAAGATCTGAAGAACTTACATTACCACCAGCAGACCTTATGATGGCTGACAGCATCTTCATAGGGGGCAGAATATGAGCTGAAAGATAAATGTTGTAACCTTTGAGCAAAGCTTGAGGACGACTTCTAGCTCTGAGAACTGCTTCTTTTAAATCAAGCCTGAACTTCTTCAAATACTCCTCATCTTCTAGAATGTAGGGCATTTCATCTGAAATATTAAATGGATTCAAAGTAAAACAATCATAAAGCGGTACACACAAACACACATCAAGTGATGAAACTATGGAGGTCTCAAACACACCGACAAATCTGCTTTCCCGGAAGCTTGCTTTTAACCAATTGGGCGAGAGTATCCAAGCCCTGTCAAATGGGTAAATCTTGACTAAATAATCTAAACCACTCATTACAAATGATAAAATGGAAAATGGTCAAGACAGTATGATTTTGGCTCAGAAAAATCACTAGGACAAGATATACCAACGAAGGAGTACCATTAATCCTGGAAAGTATCAAGCAATAGCATGCAACAATGCCATAACCAGACAAATCAGACAATATTTCCTCTGATACAAGAAGACTGACCCCGAGCATAGAGCAATGCAGAAGTTCTTAGTTCTTCTAATTTTTCCAGTGAGGACATGCGTGGTTAAACTTCCATCAGCAGTCACAGCTCCACCGAGGTCCTCAATTATCTACTACCAAGAAAATTAATGCACAATGAGATAACTGGCATATTACAATGTACAACTGCAGGAAAACCAATACTAGCACCCGGTGTAACAAAAAATTGGACAATGAACAGAACATAGATATGAGAATCTCATACTAGCCCTGAACAGTGATCAGTTCGTCTGGATATTAACCTGATGCACGGAGAAATAGGGCAAGGCAGGAAAGCATAGATTCTACACTACTCTCCACAAGCACACTCAAAATCCTGGTGATCAGGTCATTCTTGGCAGGAAGGTCAACTGTTATTCTTCCGTCACAGTTTAAAAGTATGAGTTCTATAATATTTTTTTTTATTCTTTTCCAGTTTTACTAGATTTTATAACCACTTAGAACTTTCTTTGCTAAATAAATAACTAGGTATAAATCCATAAATATGTGTTGTACCTGCATAATTTCAACCTCAGCTTAGGATAGTCTATCTATATCACGGATATAACAAAAGCAACAAATTGTAGTGTCATGGCTAAAATCATAGATGCATTGTTTAGCAGAAAAAGGGCACTGGTTACAGAATGAATTGTCGCAGTAATCATACACTACTCATCCTTTACTTATCCTTTCCGACTTAGTCCACTAACAGAGTGCGAAATGCATCTTGTAGCCCTACCACATCCGTGAGACATACCTTTGTGAGATGCATCTTTTTAGCACCATCAGCAATATCCATCAACATGATGTTAAAGGTTCTTCCAGTTGATCGAGATTCCGTACTGATGGGAGGATCTACTGGTATACATTCTTCAATAGTTGTAAGCATACAACCAGCTGCTGGAGATTCTACAGCCTTAGCTTCTGGTAAAGACTTATCTCTTATAGGAGCCAAAGAGCATCCATCGCAACAGGGATCACCTTTTCTTTCACTTTCTAAAACAAAACCAGAGGCTGAATATGATTTATAATCAACTAGATGGCTAGCCTTTACTCTTTTGGACTTCAATGATGATAAAGAGGTTTCCCAAACCCCCCTCTTTGTATCTCGGTCATGTGTAGAAGAGAGATTTTCACAACCACGTTTAACTGAGCAAAGATCAGTGGTGTTTATATTCAGTTTCTCATAAGGAACCAGTTCTTGGCAATTTGTTGGTGAATCATTTAATGGAAAACCTGTGCACATAATACTGAATTGGTAAGTTTCTGAAGAGACCAAACAATCATGTAAGAGGAACAGTTTTTGAGAAAGAAATCGAGTGCCATGCAGAAATGATCAAGTAGCTTATGTTTCCCACAAACTGCAACATGAGCAATCCTAACACATCAAGGTGGAAAAGCATCTAAGTTTATTGTAGTTTATTTAGAAATGCCTCTGTCATTCGCATAACACTTTCCTCATAAATAATGCAAACATGCAGTGATTAATCTGAAAATTGTTGATTTATTTCATTTCCAACAATCAATCAAGCATCTCCCGCTTGACTCTCTCTCTCTTAACTCCTGTTTTGAGAAGTCAGGGAAATAAAAAACCAAACTAGGAATTCAAAACTTGCCCAAGAAGAGAAATGCTAACTCAACAACTAACTCCTGCTTTAGGAATACAAGACATATAATCCGAATGGAAATTGGAGACCAGCCCAAAAAGCAGAGAGATGCTAACTCATCTACCAGATGATTACTTCCTCTCTCTAAGACTCACCATATGCTTCTTGCTGTAGATGTTCTGCTCCAGAGGATATTTGATTTTCTGACATCAGAGGATTAGCACTCTTTTCAATACATTCTAGAGGTTGAATTTGATCGGCAGCAGGTAAGAATGGCTTCTTGTATGACAGACTCATCTTTATAACATTTTCTTGTGTATCTTGGAGGTGGTTGTTAAGATGAGAAATCATGAGAGTGGAACCTCCAGGAAAGCATAATGCCCGGCGGATATCCACCTTGATTGGAAGCCTACGAGCTCTACCTTTAGTATCAATCTCTGCAATGGATATAAAACCCTGCACTTAAGCCGACAAAACTCAAATCAAAAAATAATGAATTGGCTCCATGTAGGAAGTTTAATGTGCAAGTATAATTAATAGTGAATAATGTCCTAGGGACTATTCCTTAATTTGAGGTCAGAATGAACAAATGTAGGACATCAGAAAAAGAGAATTCAAGCTGTTGTTCAGGCAGATAACCATCAATAAATTCAGTTCAGTAAATTGTTTTCTTGAAAGAGAAGAGAAAATCAATTATGATAGCTGTTTCCTTTTTCATTCAGCACAGGACCGTGTCCACTAGAGTGAAAATTTGATCTGATCCATCAAGAAGGTTACATTTTCTTGCGAGATAATGCAAAATGCTACATCAATACAGGTACCTGTTTGTGCCAAAATCCTGCAGATTCATTGTCACCCCAACATAAAATTTTGCATATACCAACATCACGAAGTCTTTTCCTCATCTCAGTGTACAACATCCGACCAATTCCCTACATGTATCACAGCTATCAATTGATAAGGAGAAGTGGAACAAGTCATCTTTCCACCTTGACTAAAAATTTTATTAAAAAAAATAAAGGGAGATGAGAAAGGTAGAAGAATGACAGAGAAAAATCTTATTAGGATTCAACCAAAACATGCACAATTCGACACAGTGGAATAAACTCGAATCCCTCGATCAAACATCAATCACCAAAATTATGAGCACAAGGAGCACAATAAGGACGTGCAATGTTCGTGTATAGCACGTTCAGGCAAAGATGTCAAGTAAGGGTCGTATAATATTCGTAGGAAGATCTATCAATGATTGTCTGAGTGACAAAAGAAATTGAAGAATCATACTATATTCATGCAAAAGTCTATCGACGATCAGTTATAGGTCAACAGAGTGGCACATAATAGCTCCCTGAGAGATGCACAAACGTTGTTTGTCCATGGAGCGATGCCGGATGTGTGCCTAAAGGAAGCACATGTGTGACTTTTCCAAAAAGATCGCACCTAATACAAGTCTGAAGAGCGCTCATGCGCCATTTGTCTAGAGAGGTTACACGATATTTCTACAAGGGTCAGCCAATGATTAATCACAGGTTAGCAGAGGTCGCACTTAATCAGCGCTTACACATCGTTTCTAATATAAAGTCGAACTTGATACGATTTTAAAGTATTCGAGATCAATTTCTTACACAAAGAGCACCGCACAGATAAAGAGAAGAGGAAAAGATTCGGCATTCGATTGAAATCCGATTTGAGTTCCATTCTTCGCCAAATTCGGATATGTT
>JAOVVI020008855.1:0-13951 GCA_028571085.2 Nepenthes alata
CAAGAATATGAGTTGCACAGTAACGACCAAGAACATGGGATAATATCCGAGGTCATTGTTATTGTCTGGAGACATCAAGAAACGCTCGAGAACTCTGTAATGATCAAGGGCACAGAGAAGGCTAATGGTCCACAAACTTGAGGGCAGTAAGGACCGGGGACATCGTGGCAGTTGATGTAGCAAGCAGTTGGCTTTGTAGAGAAAGTTACAGAATTGTAGGTGTGTGTCGTCTGTATAGTTGGCAGGTTGTAAAGTTAGTGGGCAAAATTGATAGCAGGTTGCAGAGTTGGTGGTAGGCGATTATTCACAAGTAATATGCCTATTGGTAGACACTCTCTAAGCAGGTCCCTTATATAAATATGTATGCTGAGCATGCGGTGGAGGAGAGGCAAGGCAAGACACAAGAGTGAGGGAAGCGGTCAGGTCTCCAGAGGAAGCTCACGGTAGTAAAGTTCATGATGATGAAAAGAAAGGAGAGGAGCATACCACAAGAGAAGGAGAGAAGAAAAACAAAGAGTGGGAGAAAGAAGACTTTCTTTGTTTACTTTGAAGAGATTTTTCTTTGTCCAGCTGGGTGTATAGTGGATACTCTATCTTGAAGGTTCTTTGTAACCAATTTTTACATAGTGGACTTATTGTGGATATTGTGTCTTGTGATTTTTTTCTTCAATTTGTGAATAATTTTTCACGTAAAATTTGTGTGTACTTCTCTTTCTCTCTGTATATGCTTGTATTCATTCTATCCGACCGACCTTTCTGTCCCAAACAAGTGATATCAGAGACAGTCAAGTCTCTTCTAATACCAACACTTTTAATACTCAAATCACTACTCTTTCTAATAAGTTTGGAAAGATGATAAGGGAAATGATGTTGAAAATAAAAGAGAATAGGGATGAGTATATATTTGAAGGTTGATTGAATTGCCTTTTTCTTTTATTTTTTTCTTTTTTTCTCATACAGGGAGAAATTTTACTTATAATTAAATGTACCATTTGACTAATCAGCACTTGAGATTGATATGTGTACATAATACCGATTCGAATCAGTAGTGAGAAATATTATTTATAATATGTAACGATCGTCTCTATTTAATGATAGAATCACGTGATTACTAGATATAGGGTCGTTTAGATCGTTCTTTTGTATGAGTCAATTAAATGGCTCATTATAATCATTTAATATCTGATTATTCAGATTTACCATTTATTTTGAACGCTATTGTTCGATTAATTCTATGGCATCTTCTGTTGGGCCGTTGGCATTTGGACATCATATCCAATTGAGTATTGGGTTGGTTTATTTTTTATTGTGCTCATCAATATTATATAATAAAATTTTTTATTTGTATATTTTTTATATAAACTTGTCAATATAAGCTAATGTATAAAATTTTAAATTATTAAAATATTTTATAAATATAATTAAACGATATATCACCAACATTAACCAAATATAGAATATTTTAATGTATTATTTTTTTTATAGTAATGGCAGACCATTGAAAGGTTCGACAAATGACAATGGAAACGTGTCACTTTTGAGTGATGTCCTCCGCCCAACTGAGGATATAAAATAAATTATATCATTTTTTTATTATTTATTAAATATTTATATTTTATGAATTTATGAAATAAAAAATTTATAAATATTATTTGAAAATATTATTATATATATATAATTATATATTATTAAAATATTATTAAATAAGTAGGATTATATTTTATAAATATGTAAAATAATAATTTCATAATAATATATTTTAAAATATATTATATAAGTAGAATTTAAAATTTATAAAAAATGTTTTAAATAAAAAATTTAAAAGCAAAAAAAAAACTATGAAATTTAAAAATAACATTAAAATAAAAAGATAAAAAGGGGTTACAAATTAGATTAAATCGAACGGATAGAGGCGGTGACACATCCCCCAAAGCCTCCCCAACCCACTCAACGACTTTGGCAAGGCGGCTTATCCTTCTTTTAGAAATTATATTTTATTTAATTATTTACTTAGATGTATTCAAATTTAGGAATACTTATCTATTATATATATAATGATTTTTGATATTCATATTAGATTAAATAATTATTAATATTTTTGCGTCTTTTAACAAATACGTTTTACTAAATTATGAAAACATATTTTTTATATTTTTGACTTGTATAAGTTTTACTCATATTTTTAAATTTAGTTAATTTAATAATACAAAAAAAAGGATTTATTTAAACTAGTATAATGATTATCTGCTTCGTATCATGGGTAATTGGTCTGTATTTAACACTAATTTAATTTAATTTTAATTATTATTTCAATAAAGTTTTTACGTTTCCGTTGAACTAGGGCACTACAAATACGCAAAATTGATTGTAAACCCTTTTCAAGAATTCATCAGCCATATATGGTCATATACTCAGCATAATAAAATCAATTTAATTTTTTTTTATTAAATGTTAATTATCAAATACTTGAATATAAAAAAATATAACATGAGTAGCATGCAAAATTATAGAGCAAATATTTAATATAAAAAAATTATAAAATAAATTTTAAATAAATATATTATAAAACACGGTTAGGAGCCCATTAAGAAGGTGGCCCAATAATGAAGTAATCCTGTACTTGGCATAGAATTGGCCAGATTCATCCCAAGGCCCAGGCGCTGCAATTAATTTTGGTTTATATTTGAAATTGTAACCGGAAGCCCTATTAGATCAGGAACTGTCTATCCTAATCCAAAGGAGATTATAGAAACAGACATAAACGAACAAAACGGGAAGCGTTATCACAACGATCCCAATATTATAAAAGGAGGCTCTTGTAGACAAAAGAGGAACGACACATTCGGACTCAATCAAATACAATAACAAAAAAACTCATAAAAACAAAAGCGAACACATACACGTTTTTCTTTTACAATTTTCTTTGATATGAAGAAAGATTTTTTTTTTTGATTTGAACGTAGAAAAACTTATCGGGGATCAGTCCCCGTAGGTAATTTGACTCCTATTTTTATTTGGGGTGTGAAAGTTTCAGGCTTTCGGAGACGTAAATTGAATCCACATGTTTCAAGTCAACCCGGTAATAAAAATTAAAGCTAGAATCCAGATCCGTCTAAAATTCGGATCTTGAAGTGTATCAATATAGATTACAAAAATAACATTATTTGAAATCTATTCACTATAACTTAGTTAAATGACCCGTGAAATACAACTCTCAATATACCTAATAATTTATAAGAAAAAAATATAATAAGAATAATAGCAATCAAATGGTAACACGTCGTAATAATATATTAAAGTAACATACCTGGCCTTAACAGAAAAGTGAAATTATAGTCGGACATAACTAGATGCAAACCCCATCCTATTCTCTATTTTTTTCTATTTCCTCTTTTATACGGTATGTATTGTGTTACAAAATAATTTTAAATAATTTAAAATTACATCAGATACAACTTTATAACAGTATCTCACGTGTATCAGGCATGACTCATTTAAGCACGATCGTATATCGTGTGATTCTTAAGCAAAGTCACTTATTCGCTGAAAATATCTTTTGTACGACCGCTCTTTGTACGAATCTCATGAAAACTTTTAATGAATTATGTTGATCGACTGACTCTCGTACAACCCTCAAGGGAACCTCTAGCGTTTTTTACTACTCAGATAATTCTCAACTAATCCACGGTTGACCCTTACACAAACCTTCAAGGCATTTATTGTTTAGGCAATCCTCGACCTCGCTTAACCAACCTTGGCATGAATCTCACGCAAATCTCCAATAATTTTTTTTTTTTGACATTTTTTCTTTGACTATCGTTGACTAACTCTTGGTTCACAGTAGCACAAACCTTGCACGAACTTGCAGTGCCCTTTGTCACTCAGATGACCATTGACTAATTCTTAGACAACCCTCACAAAAATTTCACACAACCCTTATCATCACACGTCCTCAATATGACTTTTTCATTGATTATAAGACCCATAAAGAAATAACCAAAAACATAATAACTTATTGTATATGAAGGCCGATTTTCCCATCCTACTTTATCACATAAAGTTTTTAAAAAATAAAATAATATTATTTATCTCACTATTTATATTTTAACTCTCTAGAATTTATTAAAAATTTAAAAAAGAAAAATAAAATAAATTTTATAAATATATTTGACGTGTCCTAAATTCAAAATTTGAACGGATTTGGGTCCAACTACTCTTCTGGTCCGGTCACTATCTTGTGTGTTTGGGATCCTGCACACCACAACAAATGATAAGAAATCAGAGAAAAACGGTGAAACTGGGCTCTCCGATTTATCCTCCGACGCTCAAATCAATAATTGGCCTTCAATACTAATAAGGTAAAAACAGAGGACGCGAAGATGAATGCTAGGTGAGGGAGTTGAGGATGAGGATCGGATGTGCACTCGTGGAGAGCAGCTTTGGTCGTGGAGTGCTCATAGTGAGCAACCTTTCTCAGTACTGAGTCCACAGGAAACTAGTAGTAGAAGAGATGATAGAGTAATTGGATACTAGAGAGTTGGAGAGCTTTTGTTAGTTTGAGTATTCAAGAGAGCGTGCTTATGGAGTGAGTTTCTATGGTATTTTATAGCTGTGGGCTTTTACCGCCTTCCTTAGGTGGCGAGCTAGGATGTCTGTTTTCTGAGAGGATCATTTACTTTTCTCGTATGGATGTGAGCGTCATTTTGGACTGTAACGGTCAGGAATAAGGATTCTATTCCTTCTGCGGAGATGTTCCGCGCAGTGACCATTGAAGTTGCCGTTGTGAAGTGTGTGCATTGGCTTGAATGCTTTCCTTCCGGAATATGCTCTGATTCTGGAAGTGGTCAGGAATAATCAGAGTGGATTGTAATCCTTAAAGTAGCGAAAAATTAGGACAGACGACCGTAGAGCATATGAAAGTGTGTGTGGGCCAATTTCGATTTGGGCCACGTTTATTTAGAACCATGTCCGGCCTGCTTGGGATGCTACTCCGGTCAACGCATCATAGGGATAAATAAGCTGCTATTTTTTTTTTGGCCACTTACCCTTTTGGGCTAATTCACTACAGTTGTTTCCAGAAATATTAAAAACAAATTATAGACAAGTAAAATATTTAATATATTTTTTAAAATTATTGAGCCTAACATTTGTAAAGGCTCGGCCTGATTCAAATAAAAAATCTCAAGTGTACCCTCAAATAAGCCGAAAGATGCAAGGGAAAAAGTCCTTGGTTGAGTGGCTTTAATGAATAGTTACTAGATTTAATAAAATACTATTAAAATTAACAGTAAAATGATGCATTTATAATTCTAAATTTAAATTCAATACTACACGTCTAATTACCTACCAAAATCAAACAATTTAGACAGACAAAAAATTTGCGTCAAACTAGGCACAATGTGCTTGGTTCTAACTTTTGATGTTGTATATCAGATCTACTAATTAGTTAATTTAGAGCTTTTTATTGGTATAAAATGGAAGACACGGTGATCGGACAGACCTGCACTCGGACAGTAACAGATCAGAGCTCTCGAATGGACGGCCAAAATTAGAGATAAAAAAATGAGAGAAACACACACGTGATTTTAATGTGAAAAGACCCTTCTCAACTAAGAAAAAAATTATAAAAGAATACACTATAAATAATAATTGTTTACAATAATATTAGCTACACAAAGCCCAAACAAAGAAAAAATAATCATAAATGTATATCACACAATCTCTCTTTAAAAGCCTCTTTCTCTATCTTTACAACAAGGCTTACCCATAGCTCTCTCAAAGCTCTTATCCAAGACTTCTCTCGTCACCACACCTCTAAAGACAAGCAATGACACAAGCCTTTATATACACAATGGGCATAGTGGTGGCCAGCCACCCTAGTATTAGGGTGGCAGGACCACACCTCCTAGACCTGCCACAGTAGAAGCACGCCCGACATGCCAGAGTGGCAGGTTTGATACCCTTAAAAGTTGTAGCCGCCTCAACCTCCAATCAGAGTGGGGCAACTGTCCACCTATAAAACGTGGCTACAGCAGGCCTACGGAGAGAGAGAGTCAACTCCTAAGCTTCCAGAATTCTCGTCCATGTCCTCAGCAACCTCTCGGACATGACGCTTCCAACGAGTCCTCGTCCTTCTTGACAGACTTCTCGGACTACTCCAAAAGTCCGAGTCCATTTTTTTCTTTGAGTCCGCGGATAAAGATATCACGAGGGAGTCACCCCAACAAACTTTCCATCACGATCGAGTGAGAGTGATGTTAGTTAGACCGATAATGTCACAACAAGCTTCCAACTTTTCATTTGATAAAATTTTGGTCAACATGTCCGAGCCATTGTCATCCGAGCAGACCTTTCCAGTTGATAGCTGCTCATCATCAAAAATATTTCTCACCCAATAATATCACACGTCAATGTGCTTTGACCTGAAATTAAACGAGAGGTTTTTACACAACTGAATGGCACTTTGGCTATCAAATAGGACCTCGTACGTCTCTTGCCTTAGACCCAGCTCTTGGATGAACCACTTCATCCAAAGCATTTCATTGCAGGTCTCGGTCATGGCAATTAACTCTGCCTCTGTAGTCGAGAGAGTGACGCACTTCTACAACTTGGACTGCTAGGAGACAGCCCCTCCCGTGAATTTTACCAAGTATCCGAACATTGATTTTTGAGAATCAACGTCCCCGACCATATCGGCCTTCGTGTACCCAACCAGCTGAAGCTTCTCTCTTCCAAACTTCAAACCCATCTTTGAAGTCCCACGGAGATATCTGAAAACCCACTTTACCGCGGACCAATGCTCCATCCCTGGGTTTGAGAGAAATTGGCTCACGAGGCCAACTGCATAAGAAATATCCGGCAGCATACACACGACCGCGTACATCAGACTACCAATGGCCGATGAGTAAGGAATCTTACTCATGCGCGCTTTCTCAGTGTCCGAGGACGGACACTGCTGCTTGGTTAGCCTAAAATAGTTAGCTAGAGGGGTACTGACTGGCTTGGAGCTTTCCATATTGAAACGCTGAAGCACCTTTTCAACATAGTCTTCCTGGGACAGCGAGAGCTTCTTGTCCCCTAGGTCGTAAAATATTCTCATCCCCAGAATCTACTTCGCCGGTCCAAGGTCTTTCATGGCAAAAGACTGCCCCAATTGCTCTTTCAACTCATTGATCCGAGCACTGTTATGTCTGACAACCAGCATGTCGTCCACATAAAGGAGAAGGATGACGAAATCGTTTTTTAAAAATCTCTCGACAAAGACATAGTGGTCGAAAGTAATCTTATGTTATCGACGTCCGACCATAACAGACTCAAACTTTCGATACCACTGTCTCGGAGCTTGTTTCAACACGTACAAGCTCTTCTTCAAACAACAGACCAGACCTTCTTTTTCCTTGACTTCAAAAAACCATCTGGTTGCTCCATGTAGATCTCTTCCTCAAGATCTTCATGGAGAAAAGTTATCTGGACGTCTAGTTGCTCTATCTCAAGATTCAAAGCCGCTGTTATTCCAAGCACCACACGGACTGAGGACATCTTCACAATAGGTATAAAAATTTCATCAAAGTTAACGCCTTTGCGTTGACTGAAGCCCTTCACCACAAGTCGTGCCTTGTGTTGGCTTCCTCGAGTCCTCAGTCGTCTTCAGCCAGAACACCCATTTGTTCTTTAGGGCCTTCTTCCCCTTGGGCAGCTTAGCCAGCTCAAATGTATAGTTTTTATGAAGAGATGTCATTTCTTCTTTCATGGCCTCAAACTATTTATCCTTCTAGGCGTTACACATGACATCGCCAAAATCTTTAGGTTCTCCAGCATCAGTGAGGAGAACGTACTCACTTGTTGGCAGGCGAACGGACGAACGTCTCTCCCTGGACGACCGTCTCACAAGGCACCTCGGCCTGTTGATGGGCCAAATCTTCAACCTAATTTTCCTGAGGCGTTGGAACCGCCTCATCATGATTGCCGGCCACTCTTGGTCCACCGACATCGGACTCAAGAAGCACTAGACTGACAACATCAACATCAACTATGTCCGTCCGGAAAGTATTGGGTTGAGATTTCTTCTCTTTCCCAATGTCCTCGATGGTCTCTTCCTCAACGAAGATCACATCTCGAGATCGGATCAACTTTATTTTCATTGGGTCATAAAACCTGTACCCAAGTTCGTCCTCGCCATAGCATAAAAAGACACATTGCTTTATCTTTAGCTCCAACTTGTTCCTCTCATCTTTCAGAACATGAACAAATACCTTGCAGCCAAAAGTCCGAAGATGATTATAAGCTGGTTCATTCCTAATCCAGATCTTTTCTGGAACTTCCCCGTCTAAAGGCTTATTGGGTGACCGGTTGATCACGTGGGCGGCCGCCTTCAAGGCCTCGGCCCAAAAAGATCCTAGAAGCCTGGCATTGGATAACAAGCACCTGACCCTTTCCATCAGAGTGCGATTCATCCGCTCGGCCACGTCGTTTGATTGCGACGTCTTTGGTGGAGTCATCTGATATTCGATGCCGTGAGCTCAACAATAAGTATCAAAAGTCTCAATGTACTCTCCACCGTTGTCGCTCCGAACGGCCTTCAACTTCCTCCCAGTCTCACACTCAATGAGGACATGGGACTGCTCAAAGATTCTCGCGATCTGATCCTTAAACTTAAGCGGGAACACTCACAGTTTCCACGAGCAATTGTTAATGAATGAGACAAAATACTATGTTCCCCCAAAAGACCTTTCCGGGAGGGGACTACACACGTCTGTGTGGATGAGCTCTAGGACATCGGACTTCTTGGAAGATGTGACTTCCTGGAAGATGAGTCTCCTTGAAAGAAGACTCTCCATCGCTTCCCCGCCATGCAGTAAGAGCAAGTCCTCGGCCTGTCTTCATCCAACATTGAGATGAGACCCTTCTAAGCCAGATGACTCATGCCCTTCTCACTCATTTGTCCGAGCCTTTTATACCACAGGACCGAGGACTACACACATCTTTTGACATTCACCTTTGCCACCTCGGCCTTGGCTTTCAGCGTGTAAAGGACTGAGGCCTTTCCCCCTCAGGCAACCACAAAGGAAGCCTTGGTCAGCTTGAAACAGCCATTATAAAAGACGCTGCAGTAGTCTTCATCATCAAACCGTCCTACTGAAATGATATTCATACGAATATCAGGGACATGTCAGACGTCTCTCAAAATCAGTCGGGCTCCATTGTTTGTCACCAAGGAGACGTCGCCTCATCTAATGATCTCGAACGTCTCCATGTTGCCCATCTTCAACACTCCTGGGGCACTTGGAGTGTAAGTGGAGAACAGTTCTCTCCTGAAGGTGACATGGATGGATGCGTCAAAATCCACCACCCAGTCAGAGGCCTGCTCGACCACGCTCACAGAGTCCTTAAACTCGCAGGCCAGAAAGATGTCACCTCCTGTGACAACAGAGAACGATGACTCTTCATCACCACGTCTCTTTTCTAATCTTTTTTTCAGCGTTTTCATTATTCCACTTATAACAAAATTTCATGATGTGGCCCTTCTTGCCACAATGGTGGCACTCCATGTTCTGGTACCGAGAATGTGACTTACTCCGCCATTTATCTTCAAACTTTGGGCCATGTCCTCGACTCCTTCCTCTGAATTCGGTGACGAGGACCTCGGAATGCTGAGAGTTGGACGTATCCTGAGATCGCCGTCTCACTTCCTCGTTCAGTACAGCTCCTTTGGCCATCTCCAAAGTCACCATGCCGTCAGGAGTTGTGTTGGCAATGATGACCATCATGATCTCCCATGAATCCGGGAGGGTTTCCAGGAGCCAGAGTCCGAGCATCTCATCCTCAAATTTGATCCCCATGCCATTCAGCCGATCCACAGCCCTAAAATTCGTTCAGGTGGTTGACGATAGATGAGCCATCCTTGTACCGAATATGCATTAGCCTCATCAAGTGAAAGATTTTATTATTGCCGGTCTTGGAGGTGTAGAGCTTTTGCAACTTCTCCCAAAGCTCCTTGGCATTGGACTCTCCCCCGATCGTGATTGTACATGTCGTCCACGAAATGTCGGATGTAACCGCACACTTGCTTGTGCTCCAGCGTCCACTCATCGTCCTTTTTTTCCTCATGCTTTTCTCTGACAAAAATCAGATTGTGCATGAACTTTACAAAGAGCAAGTCTGACATCTTGCTCTACCAAGTGTCAAAGTTGGTTCCGTTTAAGCAAGTTATTTTTCTTCCAACCTCCATAGCAGCCAGCAACAAGGTCACCGTTCAAAGAATCACGTCTCTGATACCACCTGTTGGCCCAAAATAGAAGACACGGTGACCGGACGGACGGAGCACTCGGACAGTAACAGAATAGAGCTCTCGGATGGACGGCCAAAAGTAGAGATAGAAAAATAAGAGAAATACACACGAAATTTTAACGTGAAAAGACTCTTCTCAACTAAGAAAAAAATCACCAAAGAATATACTATAAATAATGATTGTTTATAAGAATATTAGCTACACAAAGTTCAAACAAAGAAAAAATAATTACAAGTGTATATTACATAAACTCTCTCTAAAAGTGTCTCTCTGTCTTTATAACAAGGCTTGCCTACGGCTCTCTCAAAGCTCTTGCCCAAGACTTCTCATGCCACCACACCTTTAAAGATAAGCAAAGGCACAAGCCGTTATATACACAATGGGCCTAGTGGTCGGCCAGCCACCCTAGTAGTATGGTGGCAGGACCACGCCTCTTAAACCTGCCACGGCAGGCGCACGCTCGACGTGCGAGAGTGGCAGGTCTGACATCCTTGGAAGTTGTATCCGCCTCAACCTCCAATCAGAGTGGGTCAACTGTCCACCTGTAAAACGCGGCTACAGCAGGCCTACGGAAAGAGAAAGTCAACGTCTAAGCTTCCAGAGTCCTCGTCCATGTCCTTAGCAACCTCTTAGACATGACGCTTTCAACGAGTCATCGTCCATCTTGACAAGCTTCTTGGACCACTCCAAAAGTTCACGTCCATTTTTTTTTCGAGTCCGCGGACAAAGATACCATAAAAAAGTGACCCCAACACTTTTAACGAAGGAGCTTATAGCTTAAGGAAATATACTCAAAGCTCAATTATTACAAGCTATTCCGTGCCCTAACTACAGCAACTATACTTGTCTCCCCTCCCCGCAAAAAGACTACAGCAACTATTGGCCTTCTTCTACTACAACGAACGAGAAAATTTAACGGAAAAAAAGTAAGAGAGGCAAAAAACTTTACATAAAAGTAAGAGAGGCAAAAAAACTTTACATCGAGAAATTACAACAAATAAGAAGAGACAGGGGAAATGTAAACCTAGATCGCTCAAATCCTGCTCGTACAAATCAGAGTATTAATCAAGCCCATTAAGCGACCTCGATCTACAAAGAACGCAAACAACTCAAGATCCTCGTATAAGCAAATCGTAGACGCGGATAATACCTGCTCGTCTCTCGCACTAGGCCTTCCATGACTTCTACGAACTGAGTCAAGCTTCGGATCGGCGGCAAGTAGAGAATCAACGGAACCGCCGAGAAAGCCACCGCAAAGAATAGCTGCAACATTAGAGAGTGCTAATGAGAGAGAGATCGAAGATTTGAGGATCGGAATTCTAGAAATTCAGGGAGAAACGAAAGCGGATATAGTGATCGGCGATTTATAGCAGCAACTGGTGGTGCTGGTTCTCTATTCTTAAAAGAAGCGTCGCCCGCTCGCTCGAAGGCGCCGTGGTGACGTCGTTTAATAATTAAGGAGTTGTCACGGACGAATTTGTTCTCCGCCAAGAAAAATTATACAATTACTTGAAAACTATATCATTTATTATATTATAAATTATTTACTCTCATCCGATCATTTAATGTACCATCTGCCTTTTCATTGGCTTATATGATTTAATGTGGATTATCCTCATCTGAGCCGTCCGTTTGAAACAAAACCAATTGTTCATGGTTATCTCAATTTGGATGGCTCTATTTTTTTTATATATTATAATTATTTATTTTAAAATAAATAATTATAATTTAATAATTAATTTTAATTACTTTTTTATATTTTAAAAAATAATTAAATTATAATTATTTATTTAAATATTAATAATTTTAATTAAAAAATAAATAAAATTCACCTTTTTAAAAATTAGAGATAATACTATCTCTTTAACACATGAAACCTCCTGGGTCGAGAGGCCTGCACTTCAATGCTGTAGGATGGGAGCTATTGAATTTCATCTAATAGTCCCCATTTTAATTTAATTTTTTTAAATTTAAAATTGTATTTATACAAATGACTTTACATATACACAATTATATTAATTTTTTTAAAAAAATTAATCTAAAAAATTTGCAGCCATTAATTAAAAACAAATCCGACCTCCAATTCTGACTCTCTATCTCTCGCGCCGCTAGCTCTCTCTAGCTCTCCTGATGTCCTCCTCCTCTCACTCTTACTCTCTCGCCCCGCTCGCTCTCTCTCGAGCTCTCTTGAGCTTTCCATCTCTTGCGATCTCACATTTTCACCGGCGAGGATGGCTACTTGGGACGGTGATATTTTATCAGTGACGACGACTACAATGAAGTTTCAATCTGAAAGTTTCACATTTAATATGAAAGTTTCTATCTCAAAGTTAATGTTCCCCTTCTCTATCTTCCTCTCTCTCTCTCTCTCTCTCTCTCACTGCGCTCCGTCTAGCGAAGAAAGACTTTACAGGATTGATTGCCCTGGTAAGTAATGTTGTTCATTTTATAGTTAATTTTGATTCTGCGTTTTCACAAATTACAGTTCAGAAATTAAAACTATAATTTGTATGTTGTTCGTTTTCACGAACTGTGTTAAGCATTTGTATGTTTTATGTTGTGAAATTAAAGCTCCATTTTATTACCGTCAGAGTTGATGACAAACCCAAGAAAAGATGAAAAAAATTAACAAAATCAACAGATTAACATGTTCATTTCGCTGGACAGTCTGTATGCATGTCCAGGCAACAAATTAACAAAATCAATTGGAACTTATAATCATCACACAGAGAAGATGAAAAAATACGCAGAAACAGTTTTTGTGTTCGTTCTAATTGTTCGGTTTTAACTGTTCAATAATGTTGGGTATCCTGGTAAATGATTATAGATTTCACAGAATAGTAAAATGCTTGGCTTTACAGAATAGTATATTCGTATGTGTTGAGCGGTTCAATATGCTTGCATTTTATTGCTATTAATAATTGTTTTATTAGATATAATTATATGTTGTAACTAACTGCCCATACTCTGCGAAAGTGATGGATGACTGCACTCAACACAAGTCGCATGACATTTTAAAGAATGGAAGATGCTTGGAGACAGTATGGTGAGAAAATGGGCTTTTCTGTAAGATACAAATTCCTCAGAAAATCTTAAAAAGATGGTATTGAGATACATAGGGTGTTCTCGTGTGATAGAGAAGGAAAACGACGAGCTGACGGGAAACGGGAGATCTCACAACACTGTTAGGAGACAAGATGTGATTGTCCAGTTATATGTCGTGTGCTCTTGTACTAGAAAACATGCCCACTGTGGTAAACAGATTCAAGAGGGAGCACAACCATAAATTTGAGCATCTGAAAGCATGATTTCTGTTGAGATCCGAAAGAGAGGTGGGTGACGCCGTTTCACCCCCGCACACAGCTGCCGGCTACACAAGCCCCTGGTTACACAAGCCCCGGCGAATGCTCACCCATGGTGATTTTTCTATCACTCACTGGCCACTCTCATGGCGCCTTGCGCACACCTCCAGAAGCTCCTGGTGCTCATTTATATAGACGTCATCGCTCCACCTAATCCTATCTGCCCAGTTGGTCATCTGTCAGATAATAGGTGCCACGTCATCACCAGTTCCTGAGCTTCCTGCAGGCCCATGCCCTGCAGACGACGCATGCTCTGCACTGTGCAGACGCGTGCTCTACAGCCCAACTGCCCACCTGTCGA
>JAOVVI020008856.1:0-10060 GCA_028571085.2 Nepenthes alata
TGTGCCGTGCTATGCCGACATGACACGTTTACATGCCAACGGCTTGAAAGAGGCACGACCCATTTAATAACAGTGACCTTCCACCATATTTTTTCCCTTCACTTGCAATGGTTCAAAATAATGAAACAACAAATGGCTATGCATGATCAGAATCCTTCTTTAGCTCAGCTGTGGAAGTAATCAAATTCAGCTAAATCAACAGCATCATTGGCTTGATTCTTAAACATATACTCTAGAACCAGATTTAACAACCCACAAAACTGAATTTAATTCTTCTACCGATTCACCAACAAGAAAAGTATGAACCCTTTCTCGAACCTGAACCCAGCTGCACCCAGGATTCTTATCGACTCCACGAGACTTCATTAGTTCCCTTACTCTCTTTGCCTCATCCCATCTCCCAGCTTCTGAAAGCATGTTCGATAGAAGTATGTAGTATCCGCAGTGGTCTGGTTTTAGCAGGAAAAGATGCTCAGCTGCCCATACTGCCACCTCTACATTCCCATGGATACGACATACGCCAAGTAAAGCAGCCCAAATGGCGGCATCAGGTTCAATTGGAAGTTCTTTTATGAGTTCCACAGCCTCCTTCATGAGCCCTGCTCGGCCAAGAAGATCAACCATGCAAGCATAATGCAGATGTGTTGCCCTTATACCTTTAGCCAACATCTCTTCGAAGTACCTCTTTCCCTTCTCCACTAACCCCCGGCGACTACAAGCCGACAAAACTGCAACATAAGAAACTGCATCGTAATCTACAATGTCTTCCCTCATTGCTTCAAAGAGATCGATTGCTGTGTCAACTTCACCTAACATTCCATGTCCCAGGATCATAGTATTCCAAGAGGCCGCGTCTCTGTCACTGATGTGTTCAAATACATTTTGAGCAAGAACTGTCCTTCCACATTTGGTGTATAGATCCAGGAGTGAATTTGCAACAAAGAGGTGTGTGTGAAAAAGATTTCTTACCACAAATCCATGAATCTCCTTTCCTTTCTTTAGTGCAGCAAGATTTGCACAAGCTGCAATTATGCCTACTAAGGACACGGTGTCATGCTTCAGACCCATGACTCCCATCTCTCTGAATAAGTTTAGAGACTCTAAACATTCACTAGTTTGTGAGTAGCCCACTATAAGTATATTGTAGGTTATATGATCTCTCAAAGAGACATCAAATATTTTACGTGCAAGGTTAATTTGACCACATTTTGCATACATGTCTGTCAGGGTGTTTGAGAGAAAGAGATCAGAGGCAAATCCATCCCGAATCGATCTAGCATGGATTTCTTTTCCAGAGCAAAGGTAACTCACTCGTGCACAAGCTGGAAGGACATTTGTGAAAGTGACAGCATTAGGTTTCTCACCATGATCCTGCATTCGTCTCACGTAATCAATTGCTACTAACTCACAGTTATTTTGAGTGAAATTGGCAACCATGGCATTCCATGACACGACATTCCTCAAACCCATCATGTAGAAGACATTTGACGCTTCAGATGGATGCTCTGATTTTGCATACATATCAATCAAGGCGTTTGCAATGAAGAGATCAGAATCAAGCCCCATTCTAATACAAAAACCATGAATTTCTTTTCCTGTGTCAAAGCATTCCAATTCAACCAACACAGGCAGCGTGCTGGAAATGGTGACACCATTTGGTTTTTCCCTCGTATCTATCATTGCTATAAACATATGCAAGGCATCAATATAGAACCCAACGTGTGCATAGCTAGTAATAATTGCATTCCAAGATATCACGTTCTTTTCTACCATTTCATCGAAAACTTGTCGAGAGCTTCCAACATTCCCGCACTTCCCGTATGCATCAACTAAGGCATTGCCAATTTTCACTTGATTATCCAAACCGACTTTAACCACATAACAATGCACCAATCTTGACATTCCTTCATCTTCAAGTCTGGCACAAACCGGTAGTACACTCACAACAGTAACAAGATTTGGCATAAACCCTGACTCCAACTTCATATCAAAGAAGAAATTTACTGCTTCATGGTAACACCCATAAACCGACAATGCACCAATAGTAGTATTCCAGGACACAACATCTCTTTCAGTCATTTCATCAAACACATTCCGGACATCCCTCAAACTACCACAGCAGCTATAGAACACCAAGAGAGTATTGCCGACATATAATTCTGAACCTAACCCCGCTTTCACCACAAACCCATGAACCTCTTTCCCCTTTTGAACCACAGAATTGTCTGCACACATCTTCAGAATGGATGGAAATGTATGATCATCAGGCCTAATGTTTGAGCGAATCATCCGATTGTATGTAGCAAAATCGTCATAAATACCCGCTATCAAATTTCCGCGCATGAGGGTGTTCCATAAAAATGCAGTTCTACAGAAAGGGACACTGTGTTCAAATATAATGCGAAAGGAATTGTAATCGCCAAATGTGGCGTAGTTTAGAATGAGAGCGGCTGAGAGGGAGACGCTTTCGGGGAGGAGGCCTTGTACTACCGCTAGAGCGTGAGTTTGTTTTGTTTGGGAAACGGATTTCAAAGAGGAGCAAATAGAAAGAAGATTGGAATGATTGTGATGGTGCGTTTGAGAGTTTACTGTGAGACAAAGGCATGATGTTGGAGAGACCCCGGAGCTTGTGGTTGAGGAGAGGAAGAGTTGAAGACAGAGGGAAGAGAGCGGGCTGGAAATGGATAATGAGGTGGGGATTACAAGAAGACGACGAGCATGGCTAATCATAGAAGAACTGATGCAGATTGGATTGAGTTCATGAAACGAGTAGTAGTAGACGTTCGGGCTAACGTACTTTCAAACGGTTTGACTTCTTTGCCCGGCTTCCTTAGAAGAATATATAAATAATTTTTTATTATATTAAAAAATTTTGAAATAATAAAACAAGAACTTGTGCTTATTTTGTTTTAATAATTTACCTCAGTTATTGGATACTTAAATTTAACTACTAAAATTTTTATTCTTGATTATTATCGGTCCATCTTTCTACTAATTAAAATTTTAAAATAATATTTTAATATATTTTTAATTAAATTTATTATAGTTATTTTTAAGGATTTTATAATTAAATATTTTTTATTATTGATATATCTTGGATCTGAATTACTGACGGATTAGGATACCATTGGACATTCAGATCGAATTGAAGCGAGTCTGATCTCTGTACTCCTTGACCTGGATCCTGCATTTCACAACTAAAAAATGAGATGTTCAAGAATTAGCGGGATTTGCTATCTGATATGTCCTCCGACGCTTAAATCAATAATATTCCTTAGGAGATGAAAGATACAAGAATAAAAGTATACGAGTGATGATGCAAGGAAGGGATTTTTTAGAGTCTGACTCGGGAGTTGCGCTCAGCATGGAGCAGCTTTGGTGGTGATACGCTTGTGGGGAATAGCTTAGACGTCGTGGAGGCGAGAATTAAGGGAGAATTCGCACGAGGCTTTGTGGGCAGAGCATGTGCTCTCAAGAATTCTATGGAAGTAGTGTCTGATGGGCTATTAGAATGTGAATGTAGGCGTTTGAGGGCTGGTATTAGCGTCAATGTAGGTGTTAATGAGCCTGCCATTGGAGTTTGTTATTATGGTTTTTTATAGCCTTTGAACCAATTTAGCCTTACTTGGGTAGCAAGGCTGACTGCCAACTGTCTCGCGCAAATTCGGTGGGTTGGCAAAAGGATTGTGGACGCCGATTTAGGCAATCGTGATCAATCAAAGGGGATTCCTTCCTTTCTTGGGGAGATATTATACGCGACAAATATTAAGTTTACCATTACGAGAGATACGCTGAGTTGAAAGTTGTCATTCCTAGAGCAATTGCGATTTGGGGCAATATTTGAGGTTTTGGCCGGTTAAGGCAGGCGATCTTCAATGCACGAGAATAGTGTTATGGGTCTTTCGAATTAGGCAGTAGCCGGTTTGGGCCGTAGCTAGCCGGCTGAAGTATTGTTTTTGGTCAATCAAAAGCGTTGACCCGCCTTTAGGCCGGACGCCTTCTAAGCCTACTGCCAAATCTATGGATCTTTGCACTGGGCCTACCCATTTCTACCATTCTCATCACTAGTCCCCCATGTTAGAATGTTTAAATTTTTAACCTTCGGCATATACATGATGGGATCTGACACACCTTGTCATTTTTTCCCTTTTGCTCCTTCCCCTGGCCGTCCTCAGATTCCTACCCGTACTGTTCCTGGCGTGATTATTCAGCATCCTTAATTTTTTGCAGATTTGTTGGGATGGGGGATTTTTGACGTTTAGTGCCTCTTTAATTTCTTTGTATGCTATAAATGGAAGGCTTGCTATACCCCCTTGTATCACATCCAACCTCTATTAGTGAAGTAGTATGGGAACCTGTAGTTGCCATGAGGCCTGGGTCTTCGGCTGTCGGCACCGGTGGGGGCTTACCCCAGATGTTCAATGGCGTCCTCCTAGAGCGCACTTACGGTCTGTTATGGTCACCCCTTTTGCATAAAAGGTTGCTTTGGTCACCCTTTTTTGTATCCATTCTCGAGCCATGCCTGCTGTCGTTTCTAAGTGGAACAAGGCTTTCCTTTTGCTCTGCCTTCACCTTGGACAGCGGCGTGCCATTGGAACATACTCGAGGCTCCTCAAGAATAGATGTCTATGCAGTCTCGCCCTGCTATTTGTAGGATTGGTGGCAGGTTACTGGTTTCGAGGCTATTCTCTTCTCATCGCGAGGTGAGGCTTTCCTTATCCTTTGGTTTCCTCTGGATTGTAGCCTTCCTTTGTGATGAGCCCCTGTTCTGAATCCTGATGTGCTACTCTTGGGGGCCACACTTTATTGCTTGCCGAATGCAGACCAGTCACTTGTTTGGCTTTTTCTTCTAGTGGCGTGCTTATCTGAGAGTCCGTTGCGGTTGAGTCCCATGTATATCTTTTCCTTCGTTATCTTCTTTTGTTGTGTGCCAACATCTGGAGGCTTTGTAATTTATAAGGGGAAATGAATGGAACTAGAAGTTATTTTTGCCCATGTTATTTTTGTCTTTGTTTTTTAATGCCGGATTGGGTCATTAACCAATCAAACTGACTGAACGCCTGAGCTGGGTTGGATCATTTACAGGTCAAACCAATAAAAAGTCAGAGTTGGACTGGATTGTTGACTAGTTAAACCGACAGGAAGACGGACTGGGTTGTTGGCCAGTTGGCAAATCAGAGTCGGATTGGGTAGTTGACTAGTCAAATCGGTTGGAATCTGGAGTGGGTTATTGACATGTCAGTCCGACTCTGAGTTCATCATATCTGTCCGCCATCGATTCGGTATCCTCGAGTACTCAAGTGTGGTAGCCTGAGGGGTTGTGCCATTTGACTTCCGACCCGTCCCATTCTGTCACGTATCTGCCATTCGTAAGTGGCAGGTTGCCATTAATGACGTCAGACAATTGACGTGCCTGCACGACCTCCGGTATCGACCCCTGTCAAGCCATTATGTGCGCCCTTTTCAAGGCACTGTTTTGAAATTCAAGTGGCATTCCTTATAAAATGATGCCACTTTTCCACTCTACTTCACCTCTCTTCTTGTCCTCGAGTCATTTTTTCTCTCGCCTCTCTACAACCTGCTATTTTCTATTTTCATGGCCCCCAAAGTCGACGCGATTAGTTTCGTTTTTATTGCGTTGACATCAAGGCATTGCATCTACAGTACAACATTGCTACCACCATTTTTTATGCGGTGCCAAGAGAGCGTGACAAGGTATGCTCTCCTCGAGAGGGATCCATCACCATCTACGAGACTCACTTGTAGAGTGGCCTTTGCTTCCCCCTCCCGGGGAAGTTATGCAATATCCTGGTGGTCCAAGGAGTCTCGACAGTGAGATATCATACCAACGCCATCAAGTATTTATACTCTCTATGCGTATTTCTCCACCACCAAGGGAAGGCACTAACTGCAGTGGCGGTGAAGGTGTTTTTTTGGTTCTGCCAAAGTAGGGATTGGATTTTGCTATCCTCTCGAAAGTTGCACATAAGTGGGGTCATCCCCGATTTTATCAAGAACTGAAAAATAAGTTCTTTTTTATTAGGATATCTCTCGACTAGCCCCTTTTTAGGGATTGGGGCAACATGCCGGCGTCCTTCACCAGTAAGGCCTCGTGTGAGGAGGCGGAGTCCGTCAAACTGCCAACGGAGCTTATTCGAGTGAATCCAGATGTCTTCAAGAAGGACCACCTCCTATCCTCTGAGATGCTTGTGCTGGTATGGTGGGGTCTTCCCATGGAGGGTACTGGAGCCGTCACGCCTCAGGTTGCCCAACCTAATAGGAAAGCTTGGGCCCTATTTATCAGGGACCCATCTGAGAGTCCATCTCGATGGTGGGCTGCATTGTCCCCTGGGTCTTCATCATCCTCCGCCACCCAAGGCTTGCCCATGGTGGAGCGTATGCGGGGCCTTGGAGAGTCATCAAGAGGATTGGCACCTGCTGCACCATCAGATGCCGGCACCGTTGAGGCTAGTGCTAGAGCGACTGTTGCTGGTGGACCCCCCACTCCTGCAGGTGTTTTGGGAGAGCTAGAGTAGGAGAGCTGGCCCTAGCCCATCTGGAGGCCCAACAAGTAGTCCAACAAGAGGCTTAGAAGGCAGGCTTTGGGGAGGCCCAGGAGGAGGCTCGTCCGACCGATCAGTAGGAGGCCTCATAGGAGGCTTAATCGGAGGTCTAGCAGGAGGTCCGTATTTCTTCTTTGCTGGAGTGGATGGTGCCCAGCTTTTTAGGCAAGTGGTCAAAGAGGGTCCTAGCGTTGGCGACATAGTAGAGTCCCAGGCAGAGGGTGGTGTTGAGGAAGCGACGACCATGGCAGCATCTCGCCAGGAGGCTTCTGCGTCAGACTGGCCAAAGCGAGAGCGTCCATCCACTTCGGCCTCTTCATCCTTGGTGCCCCTAAGGGTTGCGACGGCCAGACTATCTTATATTTGGGTAAGTTTCCGAGAGCTTCTCTATTTCATCTAGAATGGCTGAGTTTAACCCATTTCTCTTGTTTTGTTTGCAGGATGATAAGATGATTCATGTCCTACAGACATGCTTATACCAGCAGTCATCCCAGAGTTGAATGCTGGAAGGGGTGGTCCATTGTTTGACCCAGATGAGGGTCGCCTTGAGCATGGTAGAGGAGATGCAGGGTTGGGTGGATGCCTCCACCTCTGAGGTCCAACAGTATCGGGTCGTGTCACAAATCTTGAGCTTTAGCTTTCTCAGGTCATGGGGGAGCTGCAGAGATCTAGGGATGCCTTGCAAACAGTCGAGCAGGATTTCACTGCTCTCCGGGCTACTCGATACGGGATCAAGGTTCAAATTCAACCGCGTATGAGCTACTCGATGTGAGATCGAGGTTCAAATTTGATCACGTATGGGTTGCTCTGTACGGGATCGAGTTTTAAATTCGACATCGTGTGGGCCGCTCGGTGTAGTACCAAAGTTTAGCAACATGCGAATGAAAATTCGTTCGATTTAGGGGCAGCCTAGGTTGTTTGAATTTATACAGCGTCGCACACAAGCATTCATATGGACAGACAGACAAGGAATGACAGTTTACGATAAACAAGCAAATAAATCATTTTATTAAATGTGATACACTTTTACAAGCATGCTCAATAACGCATGTTGGACCTACCTGGTTTTAGTAAGACATTAATGATAATACTTTTTTAGATGGATGGCGTTCCACGTCCTTGGGATCAATTTTTCATTCTGGGTTCGAAGTTTGCATGCCCCGTTCAGCAAGACGACCAAAAGGAGGAACGAGCCTTCCTAATTAGGGGAAAGTTTATTCATGTTAATACTATTGTCTGTGGCTTCTATACTTTGTAGGATCAAGTCCCTACCTTGAACTATCAAACATTTACCCTTTTATTGTAGTACTGGGCGATCTACTGCTATTAGATGCCTGTGCACATCTTGGCCACATCCCATGCTTCTTCAAGTAGGTCAACGTACTCCGTAAATCATTGGGAGTTACTAAGTGGGTCAAATCCCTCAACCTGGATATTGGGAGTCTAATCTCGATTGGGATGATGGTCTCGGTCCTGTAGCACAAACTAAAAGGTGTCTCATGCGTCGGCTCCTTTAGTGTCATCCGATATGACCATAACATGGAGGGTAGCTCGTCCGCTCAAGAGCCCCTGGCGTCCTCTAACTTGGTCTTTAGCGTATGTAGTAGGGTTCAGTTGGTAACATTCACCTACCTGTTTACTTGTGAATAGGCTATCAAGGTGTGGACCAACAAGATGCCCAAATTGGTGCAATATTTGGTGAAGCACTTGTTGGTAAATTGGGTTATATTGTCAGTCACGATGACCTCGGGAATCCTAAATCTACAGATAAGGTTATGTTGAATAAACTGTGTGGCATTTTGTTCGGTAGTTCGAGCCAGTGGGGAGGTTTCGGCCCACTTTGTGAAGTAGCCAATACCTACTATTACGAGCTTCCTTTACTCGGACGTGATAGAAAAGAGGTTGAATATGTCGAGCCCCCATTATACTAATGGCCAGAGGGTTTGAAGGCCGTGGGCGATTGATGGGGCATGTTGCCATGGATCTGACAATTTTCGCACTTCTTTATGAAGTCTATGGCATCCTACTTCATTGTTGTCCAATAGTAATCTCAGCGCATTATCTTGAAGGTGAGGTTTTTATCCCCGATAACCCACAGATGTCAAGGTGCACCTCGTTTAACGCATAGCCGACCTCCTCTAGTGTGAGACATCGCAAGTATGGGGTGGAGGACCCTTAGCGGTATAACCTTTCATCCATGATGGTAAACCAGTCAGCCATCTTCTTTATATGTTTAGCATCACCCAGGTTCTCTGGTAGAGAACCGTCTGTAATATACCTCCAGTAGGGCGACATCCAACTCTCGCTGTCGAAGACAGACAGTGCTTCGGGCTCTTCTATGCTTAGAGAGGTTAGAACGTCTCGCATATCTCTGGTATATTGCTTTGTGCTTTCGGTCCCAGCTACTCTTGTGAACTAGTCGACCTTCCAATTGTCCACCCTTATGATGTATACCACCTTAACCTTGTCAAACTTTCAGATCATATTCCTTACTTTAGTAAGGTACTTTGCAAGCAGTGGGCTCGACACCTCAAAACTTTAGCGAATTGGTTGACAATTAGCTTTGAGTTACTATAGATGGTTATATGCCTCGCCGAGCATTCCTTTACAAGTCGCAACCCGGTGAGTAATGCCTCATATTTGATGACGTTGTTGGTAATCGGGAATCCAAGTTTTAAAGAGTACCTCACCTCTAATCCATCAAGGGTCATTAGGATCGCTTTGATCCCACTACTAGAGTGGGTCGATGATTCGTCCATGTGGAGAGTCCAATCCGGCACCTTAGTCTGGTGGTCAGCGTCGTTGGAGTAATTGGTGTCTGGAACTGGGGTTGTGGTTTTGATGATGAAGTCGGCCAAGGCCTACTCTTTTACGGCCGCCCTAGGCCTAAATTTTATATCGAACTCACCCAATGAGATGACCTACTTGACTAGTCATCCTAACACATTAGGTTTCTATAGGATTCTCTTTAATGGTTAGTCGATCAGGATAACTATCTTGTGTGCTTGGACATAAGGATTGTAATTTTCTGGCCGAAAAGACGAGTGTCAGTGCGATCTTCTCGGTGTGTGTATAGCGGGTCTTGATGCCTATTAGTGTTTTGCGACGTAGTAGACCGACCGCTGCATGTTGGATTCTTGTTAGATTAAAATGGAGCTTGGTGCCACCTTTGAAACTGCCAATTAGAGGTACAACTCCTCACCCTCTTTTAGTGATGTTAGGAGTGGGGGACTGGCTAGATAATCATTTAGTTCATCAAAGGCGTCCTGACAGTCGGCCGTCCACTAGAAGTCATTTGTCTTAGTCTTTCTTAAGGCTTTGAAGAATGGGAGATATTTGTTTCTGGCTTTAGCTAGGAAGCGAGAGAGCGTTGTGAGCCTCCCGATCAGCTTTTGGGCATCTTTTACGTTCCGTGGTGGGGTCATGTCCATGCTAGCTTTCATTTTCTCAAGGTTGGCTTTGATCTCTCGCCGGGAAACGATGAGCCTAGGAATTTT
>JAOVVI020008859.1:2876-13949 GCA_028571085.2 Nepenthes alata
GATCTCCACTGAATATTTTAAATTATATTAATTTTTTTAAATTATTTTTAAAATAATATCACACACACATATATGTTATATTTGTTTTAAATAATATATATGTGATGTTATTAGATATTATAAATAAATAGATATTATATTATTAAATACATTTGTATAATTTATAAATTATTATTTATAGATAAAGAGAGTGAGAAGATTTTAATTTTTTTAATATATATATAAAAAGTATAAAAATATTATAAAAGGTTGTACAAATAAAAAAAAAAAAGCTCTAAAATTATGTACGAGACGTTTTGAGAATATTTCTCAACCTTTGAGCCGTTCCATCTTTCGTTGAAAACGCACGCCTCTATCGTCTCTCATCGGATCCCGCTTAGCGTTTTTGGAAAAGATGCTTTTTTTTTTTTTGGTGGATTAATCGGTTGAGTTAGTGGAAACACTGCTTCAACTTATTTACTGTTGTGGTAGTGGGTAGGCGTGTCGTACATTATTTAATTCGGAAATTTATTAATAATATTTTTATTTTTTAAAAAATTTTGCCTTAAATTTTACTGGATTGCTGTTTCTTATTTACTGTTGTTGTTGCGGTTGGTGTGTCGTACATAAATTAATTAGAAATGTATTTATAATGCTTACAATATTTTGACTTTTAAAATTTGATTTAATCTTAAATTTTAGTATTAGTTGTTTCCTGTACTAAAAACATTTATACAATTCAGATTAAAAATAAATAAATAAAGCACTCCCTTATTAATTTAATACACTTTAAGATCCTTCGACATTAAATATATAAATAACACATAATTTGAAGTATAATCAATTAGATTTAGTTTTGATATGAATTATTTGGTACTAAATTAAAATTTAGAATGATAATAATATTATTATTATTTTAAATATTTTCTGTCTTGAAAAAGATAGAACATACGGCAAAAAGAATAGAGTTTTTAGAAAACCACAATGGCCCTGTATGGGTATAGTGACATTTATTTTAACCGTATTCATCATCATCATCAAACCATCACTTTCGTCCATTTTGGTCACCACCACAATGGGCATAGTTGCCACTACTACCACCGTCATCACAACCCTCACAACAACAGCCTCTATCATAGTCACAGCCAACACAATTACCATCCTCACGGTGGCAACAACCGCCGCTGCCATTGCCGCCATAAAAATCTCAATCACCACATTATGACCACCATCATTGCCACACGCTGCAAAGAACATTAATTCTCGTAATTCTGAAAATAAATAATTTCCCTCTTCCAATTAGTGATTCCCATGTAATAGAAGGACTTGGGAAAAGTTCAGTTAAGGTATACCAGATTCCACCAAGTACAGAAACCATAAGTCAATGGAATTGTGTATCAGATTTGGGGTTTATCGGGGCCAATGCTACAAGTTTTTGAATACAATGGGATCTTAGTAAAGTTGATCATTATTAATATATGATAAGAAAAAGATGACAATTTTATTATTTTCCAATATCATAGACATTGGAAAATTTCATATCTCTGCAAACATGAATTAAAAGGATTAGACTTAAGTAGGAGAAAATCCATTCAAAGAACAACAAGATTTGCCGTTTGTTCAAAACTTGATCCAAGCTAGGCTATGTGCCATGATTTATCTACCTTCCATCTTTCCCGTCCTGATCCACATGATGCAGCAGTCTGACTCTTCTGCTAGTTACAAATTACCCAGACAGCATAAAAATTTCAATAAAATACCACATAATTTGGCATGAAGTTTGTGCAAACGTAGGATTTTAATAAGTTTTGAAATTCGAGCCGAAGGAAATTTGGGACAGCTGCGCTTAAAAGAAATCTTGCATTGAGGATTTGAAAAGAAAAGGAGAAACCAACTGAAAAACAGAAGAACTCAACACGGAACGAAACAAAGAGTGCAATCAGAAACTATGGAAGCTTGCTTCTTTTTAGGTTCAATATTTCCAAACCCCAATGAGAATGGCAGCAGGTGCTCCGAACAAGCATGTTACGATGGTACGAATTGGGGATAATTTTTGAAATTGTGTCTTACAAGAGCTGCGAAAAGGAAACAAAACTACACAAAGAAAGCATGAATTTTATGGCCGTCACAGAGCACAACAAACCTGGCTATCTCTGAAGTCTCATGCAACCGATCAGCTCGGCTTTATGTGTACTTCAATTATGTCATCGTCCTCCATATCCAGGCTACCGGGGGTCGACATGGGGCTGATCTTTTCACCATCGAAACAGAACACTAGGCTCTCTGGGTCAAGCTTCACCTTGTCTGCGTACATTTTGAAGAATCTTTCAAATGTATCATCCTGCAATGTCGGGGAAAAGGTGCAATTGCGAATGAGATTATTCTCAGTTGCATGATCATATGGAAAAGCATTAAATGAATGGTAGAAACACTTCAAATGAACACGCTTCACTCTAACACATCTGACAAAAATCAGATCTCCCATTATTAGCTTTGTAGATCCATCAATGAAAACATCTACAAAAAATTAAAATAAAATACAAGATAAAACAAAAAAGTTTGGAAGAGAAAATGAAAGGGAGGGAGTACACTATTTTTTGACCTAAAAACACGCAACACTGACATAGACTACGTAATCATTCCTCAACCAATTTAATGAGTTTCAGACAGAGCAATGGGTTAGTCATTATGGCTAACAACAGAATGAAGAGAAAGGGGGCAGCAATTTCCATATCAACACGAAATAAGAAAATTGGCACAAATAATAGTAAAGATGAAGAGAATTTTCCAATAATGTTGGCAGATAACACCCTGATGTTACTAATATATAGAAAAGCAGTGCCGCAACAGTTGTTCATAGTTTTAAAAAGGGGAGTTAAAGAATAGTACTTCACTAAATATGGTAGTGTTGCAGCTGCTCATTTTCATCGCCAATTTAATTAACAGATTTCAGTGGTGCCTTAATAAATAAAATCAAATAAGAGAAATTTGCAGAAAAATTTTTCCTGCTTTTGGAGCATTAACAGATGATCAAGGATATTGACATCTACCAATAACTGAGTTGAGAAGGAATGCAGTCGTTTCACCATCAAAAAATGATGATTTTTGTTCAAAAATATTTACAACTAACAAACTTTGTTGTTCATTTCATATAAGATACCTGAATTAATTGACTGGATTTTCTTTTTGTCAACCAGCAAAATAAGTGACACAGGCAGGGGGGGATAACAATGAGTTTTAACCACAAGCATGTTGAAGAATGAGCCGGCCACTCATAATCCACCAATAGCAGAAGGGCAACTCCATCTTTCAACTTTGGTGACAACTAGAATAGAACATACATTTCAGGACCCAAGGTAATGTAACCACTAATATGTTTTATTGTGCAATAACCATATGGCAAGTAGTAGCCTAATATGCCTATCATCAATAATGTAAGGATGGATAGCAAAGAAAGTAAGAGAGTGTCTTAGCCTTGGCCTATAAATAGGCTAGTGATGTAACATGTGAAACATTTTGTATCATGAATGGAGCATTTTTTAGTTCCTCATCATCCTTGTAAGATGACCCCCCCCCCCAATCTCTCCTTTCTATTTTCCTTTTCTTCTTCTCTCTACCCAGTCCCCTTTGTTCCTTCTATTCCTCCAATTCTTCTCAATTCCTTCTTGTTCTTGTTACACTCTAATCAATATAGATTATTATGTAACAACTGGTATCAAAGACTCGTTCTTATATATGTTGAATCCTAAAATTTTTTCTCGTTTCATCAACAATCCACAAATTTTTTTCCCCTCATTCTTTACTTCTACATCCAGTTCCACGGAAACCTCCTGTCTTTCTTGATACTCTCGGTATTATTAGTGTGCTGCATCAACCAATTAACTTGGTAGCTTACTAGTTTTGCCTGGTGCTACAATAATTAATTCAAATCCATGTTCAGCAACTATACCGATCAACAAGTTTCTTGGTTTTCTTGAAGTCGCAAATTCCAGGTTCCAAGTCGCATTCATTGACCTTACTCATTCTTAGAGATGTTCTAAATTGAAGTGCAGCCGTCGAGATGTTCCTCATGCTCTTGAAGATTCAGTTTCCAGGTTTATACAACAAATTTTTCTCTCTTTCTACAGCAAGTTCTACATAACTCTTCTCTCTTTCTGGTTCTTCTGGTGTTCCTGGTTTTCTTGATGTTCTTTATTTAATTATTGCTGTTACTTCTAAATTTACGATCAATTCTTACAATTATTGATTCCTTAAAAAAAATAAAATCACAACTGTATGTTTCAAAAGGGGAAAGACATAAAATTCAGCATCTACTACATCTAATAGTATTTTTGTTCTGTTGGCAACAAATCAGACTACAGCAGGGAAGTAATATTTGTTCTGCAAAAGCACAAACAGATTTGAGGTTCTCGTGTTGCTTCTGGAATCATTCTGATTCTAAGTGGTGATTGGTGGGTATAATTTTGATTTGCTCTATCCTTTGTTAATCCAGCATCAACAATGAGTCTAGGTACACCTCTTCATGCTTCTCAATGTCCTTGAAGCTGCAACAGGAACAACTACTTCTTGTATTCTTGAATTCGGGCTATACATCAGTAACAAAATTCTTGACTTCTCAACAGTTTTTCTATTCTATATCAGCAACATTTTTGACTTCTTGAAGTTTTGATGTGTTTCGGTGATCCTTTTGATTACTCATTGACCATTTGCTGCTAGTTCTGTTATACTAAAAATTTGCAAGAGATATTGCTTGAGATTTCAGTGTCAGGCAACAACAGCAAATTGCAAATTCTATTATACTGACACAAGTTGGTACTGAGTCTGGCATCAACAACTGCAACAAGGGTGACTTCTGTTATGATTGGCTCTGTTTTCTCATATTAAAGTTTCATATTGAATTCTGTTTAATCTTAAAGTTCATGGTGTCACAAGCCTGCTGCATCATTTTGTTCTCCATCATATATTCTTGAATTCTTGGGCATCAAATGTTATCAACATTCAGAACTTATATGGGAGGCAGAGATATAAACATCTGATATCTGACTTTACGGTTCCATTGGGTCCCTATACTTCATTCAGCTGAATTTCAACAACTGCACTAGACTTATTTGAAGACAAACACGGAATCACGTTCCAACCATGAACCTTCATCGGTGTTGCTTAGTTCATGCAGTTGCCCCACTAACTAGACTTCCGTTGCTTCGGTTACTTTTGTTGCTTCAGTGTTGCATCCATTCTCAGTATAGCCGGTTGCCAGTAATTCTGTCAATCTGCAATAGAATACCAACCTACCTTACAACAGAATTGCTCATCTTACTTTACAACAGAGCTGCACGAACTGTTGCTCAGTTGTCCAGACCTCACGCATATTGTTCTTGCTTCCTGTTTTAGCATCAGTACCAAACAAAATCACTCGTTTCTGGGGTTTAACTGCTTTACTTCTCCAATCACCTAGCCATACTTTTCTGCTTTTAGACTCCCTATTACCCAGTTCATTATTCTCATTTTGGCAATTCATCTATATTCTATTAAAATATCTCAGTTTCTTAAAATTCTAACACATTCAAACAATCTAGAGCTCTTTTCTTACAATTCCATTCATGCAAGTTCTGCATCCACAATTATAACAACCACTTTCCCACATCAAACACAATTTCATTACACAAGTGCTGGCATTCCCTTCTTAAAATGCTTCAGTTGTTAACACTTATGCGAAAAATTTCTCCACCCCATCTTGAACATTGCAATATTCTTATTTCCGTCTATCCCATTCAAAACTAGCAATTGCCTTTTCTACTCTTCAACTTCATTCATAATACCAGTATGAAGTCCACATTTCAAACGGCTTAACCCATTCTTACACCATTTCTATTTCTACCAAATTTTCATCGGGTCGAGTTACTATTACATGTACTGTGAGGATTCATGCACCAGCATTCATCATAACACCACATATTCACCACATCATCCAACATAGCAGGTACGCATGGAAAATACATGTTTTTTCATTGTTCATTTCATCAACCTTGATTTGTAGGCAGCTTAGCACATGCTACATAAGGTGTTTGACTTCTTGGGCGACATTATCAGCATTCAATGAAGAGTATAACAATTGGAGATCCGAGCCACGTTTCAGTTTGAGTGTATAACATCTCTTTGTCTTACTCTACAGCTTTTTCAAGACAATTATACTATGGGAAGTTACTCGATGTCCATCACCTATGCACCACAACCACACAATGGACGTTTCTTACACATCCCACACCCATTCGATGTTTTCATGATTTTACCAGGACAGCTAAATTCTTAGTATTTTGAGGTCATCACAATCCATTACAGTGGATTAATCAATTAGAAGACAAAACCTTTGGTCCACGTGAAAATATTTCCTTTTTACAAGTTCACTCACCAATTATCATTGGATACACACCACCAATGAAAGCTAGAAGTGCCAAAATTGTGCTGTATGGACAGGTTTATGGAGATTGTGCCCCAACAATTTGCAATTCTATCTTCCATAAGACTACAACAAGGTATTAGATACTGGGTTACCAATAAAACAGGCCATTCCTCCTTCAACTCTCCACAATCATGCTTACATTCAACATCACAAGTCCTTAGATGACAAAGCCAACTTCATGGAGCCTCAGCAGGATTTTTTCAGGGCAGAAATCAGTGAACGAAGACAATTCAGAATCCAGTCAGACAGCTAGCAATCAGAAATCCGAAATCAGCTTATTACTTCTCTAGATGATCTTAAACCAACAACTACACACAAATAGCGCACCTTTCACAGCGAGCATGTCTTCAATCCAACTTCTTCAGCAACGCTCAATCACAAGCAGATCATGGGCCAAACAACAAACTTTTTACATCACGTTCACAGCACTCATTGCAATCCAACTTAGCATTTCAGCATACCAACACACCAACGTAGCCCCATTAAAAACAAATTTCATGAGCAACTGAGACAGTACAACTTCCATTGCCTCTTCCTCCAACGTTACAAACCACATGGTCATGTTCTCCTCAACAAGGCTAATACAAGTGGTGGACAACTTCAGGACAATCAACCATTGGACAGTTTCACATACAAGCTCTCCATCTTATTCAAGGAAGACGTCAATAATTCTATATATAAGTATTATATTAGTATAATTCTATATACTAGTATTAGTTACTTATGTTGAAATACCATAGCTTGTTCATTTCATCCTTGGGGACAAAGATGCTCTTGAGGAAGGAGTATTGTTGTGTAATAACCGTATGGTAAGTAGTAGCCTATCATCAATAATGCAAGGACAAATAGCTAAGAAATTAAGAGAATGTATTAGCCTTGGCCTATAAATAGGCTAGTGATGTAAGGTGTGAAACATATTGTATGATGAATGATTTTTTAGTTCCTCATGATCCTTGTAAGGTAATCCCCCATTTCTCTTTTCCTATTCTTCTTCTCTCCACCCGGTCTCCTTTCTTCCTTCTCTCCCTCTAATTCTTCTCAATTTATACTCCAATCAATAAAGATTATTATGTAAATGTTTCCACAAGCTCACTCTTTATACTGTACAAAATTTTCAAACATGTCCTCACCCATCAAAACACTTTCATTTGTCTTTTTGTTTTCTGTTTTTTGTGCAGGGAGGATCTCATGCATATCACAAATGATAGTTTTCATCATCTAGGAATTCTATCATAATTTTTTAACCAGAAGGTAAACTTAGGCATGTGAGCCTTGAAGAATTGTTTTCGAAGGCGAATTAAACTGAGACTTGGCAGAAATATACCACGAACACCCGAAATTGCTTTCGTCCATCTTTATCTTGAACAGATACAACGATTTTACTTCTGTCACACAGAGGTTTTTGTGGTTGGTCAGCAACTTTGTCTCCGTCCGCATGTTGTTCTAAAGAAGACTGCAACAAACAACTGACTTCTTTCTTTGCCGACTCCTCCAGAGCCCGGAAAACATCTTTGGCTGACTCGGCTAGTGATGCCAGCTCCTCTTTCTTTAACCTGCACCAGATATCCCATCAGCAACAAGTTTATCATCCCAGAAAACCCTAGACAGCAGATACACAAGTTTCCGTATAACTCAATAAATTCAGAAGGGTTGTAAATAGTCTGTATAATCTGTGGCTAACAGACATAACACTACAGTGAAAATCGTGGCATCAGATCTCTACTGAGTGGATAATGTGTCCCCAAGAAACTAAGATGATGCAACATTTGGAAAGGGATCATATTTCATCTGCTTGGAGAAGTAGATTCACACACTGGCTTCATAGTGGAGGAAGTGACTTTCAAGTGCTGCATACATTATGTGGATAAATATGAGCCATCAAGATTTGATTATTTATTAGGGATCTTTCTGTATCAGTAGGGTTCAAAACACAACTGATAGCTTCTTTCTGGCGCTTCCCAGAAGTTTATGAGACCTGTGATAAAAGTTATCACACATCTTTATGCACAGAACATTTTGGCAAAAAAAAATAGGGATGCTTTTGATATCATGGTCATTATTCGGCAACAGAAGTACGAGTTCATCCAGAATAATAATACCAGCAAGACATCGACATTTGACAGAGAAAAGTGTAAAAAGACTAGAAAGTTCCGGAGAACAAAAAAATAAAGAGTTGAACCATTTCCGTTTTGTCTGGGGATAATATCCATAAAAGTTCACATAGCTAGGTCATGGCTGGTTGAGTCAATAAATTAGGAATTCCTCTACCCTTCAATGCAACACGCTGAAGCTAATATGGGCTAGACAAGCAGGTCAAAACACACAATTTTCAGTCCATATTACACTAATGCAGAACTGCTCCAGCATACAAAAACAAATATAGCATTGCACGCAGAACTACTATTCATTCTTCTTCATAAGGACTGCTTCTCAAAAAAGGCCAACATGAAAGAAAAGAAAAGAAGAGGACTGGTTTCTTCGAGAACGAAGCTTCAGGCATTGTGAACTTCAGGGATGCTTAAATATGCGGGACATTATGGATCATAATCTTGGCCATATATATAGAATATTTCCCAATAAAGGAAAATTAGTGCAATATGTCTCCATATTAGTGACATATCATGTAGCATGATGTATAAGCTAATATTCCAAACTCGCCTTTTCTTTGGTTGCTTTTTGAAAGTCTAAAGACGCATGTTTTAAATATATACAAGTCTACTAGAAGCCTAAATACATATATTTGTAAAGGTACAAAATATGCATCAATCAAAATTTTGGAGATTTCTTTCAATAGCTTAAAAAAATATCAAGCTCGATTTTGATAAATTTCTCTACATTTTAGCATATACATAAATAACAATGGATGATCAAATTATAATAATTCACCTGTCATATGCCCACCAAAATAAAAAAATTTACATGCCCGAACAATAATGATACAGCCATAACTAATACTAATATTTTAGTCTATGAGTTACTTTTGAAATACAGCGAAAAGGTTCAGTGGTTTGAACATGTAACCTTCATGCTACAACAAAACAGCCTTACTGTCGCACCAAAACTCATTCTCCAAGGGATTCTTCTAAAAAAATCCAAAAGAAAAGAAAACAAAGAAATAATAGACAAAGGTAATCATTCATAAACATCATTCTCCGTTCCATCTTTTTCCGGCACTTCTGCCCATATCACAAACTGGACCTAATTACAAGTCCACTCTATCATTATTTTTAAAGGTAAGTTGGGATTGTAAAATTGAAATTGACACTTTTCACTCTCACGACCTCAATTTAATAGAGGAAGCATATACGACTTCAATGATAGCCAAAACAAAAGCTCTTAAGTGTATGCTTAGCATATAAACAGACAGCAAATAGTCTGTTCCACAGACGTAATATTCATTATAATTTGTGTATTCAAATGAGAATAGAACCATAATTTGCAGGAGAAATATAATTAGAGAAACACAAATGACAACGATTTTTCGTCAACATTTGACTCAAAGCAGCAGTTATACCTCAGCTGCTTTATGGCTGAATCTTCCTCTCGGTTCTTCAAATCTCCCAACTCCTTGGCAGGAGAGAGGAACCAATCCACCTCGTAATCATTTTCCTCGCAGTCTATCACTTGAACAACTTTTTCCGCTCTCTTATCGCCCTTCTCGTCCTAGAACGATAAAAGTAACCATCCAATCGACATATTAAAAAATCAATACACCAAATCAAGACATAGAACCAAACAAAGAAACATCGAGAACAGATCGGAAACATAAGTACATCTGGTTTAGAAATCCTTCGCCTTATAGGCGAATTTTCTGGAGAAGAATCAGAATCATCTGCCCAAACAAACAATAAAAATCAGACGAAGAGGAGAAAAAAAGAGAGATTGCAAGTTGAACACAGAGTAAGACTGCGACAGAGAACTCACCGTCGAGATAGACGATGTTTGGCTGAACGCGGCTGTAATCGAATAATGGTTCAAGTTCTACAGTTAAATCATCAGCCTGTGAAGAAAATAGGAACTCCAGTTAACAAGTGGAATTGGAATTTGAAACCCTAGATTCTTCTGCGAAACCTAACAATCTCACCATATTCGCTCCCGCTCAAATGCAGGACGAGAAGCAGAATAAAAGAAAGTAATCAGGTGTTCTTGCAACAAAGATCGGTGACAACAAGCGTCGGTAATGTTCACCCCGCCGCGCCGGAACTTTTCTTTTTACTTTTTTTTTTTTAATAGAGTCTTCAAATATTGCTAAAACGTTCACGTTGCGAGGGATAACGGGGCGCTCCGCGCACCGAGAGCCTTGAAGAAAATCAGGCCGACATTTTAAATTTAAAATATTTAAAAATAAAAATAATTTTTTTTAAAAAAATTTTCTATAATATTTAAATATCAATATCAGAATAATGTAATTGTAAAAAAATCACTCACACTTAAATAAATAAATAAATATATATATATTAAATTTAATATATAAACTGTTAGATTACTCATTTAATTATAAGCATTAAGTCGGCCATGTTGACCTAAATAATATAATATTTATTTATTTATATATTATTGTGTAAATTTATTAAAACAAATGAATAAATAAAATAATGAGTTCTCAAATGATTCTTCAAAAATGTCTACCTAAT
>JAOVVI020008860.1:0-10745 GCA_028571085.2 Nepenthes alata
ATGACATGAATTTGAGAACTTTGGAATTTGATATGAGTTTATGAACTTCAAACTTTGACGCTAAATTTTGGACTATGAAAATTTATATGGAACGGTGAAATTATGTGCTTTGAAAATTAACATTGAACTGTTAAATTATATACTTTGGAAAATGGCATTGATCATAAATTTTGGTATTTCCATGACTTTGTTTTATTGTTTGTTTTAGTACCTTATTGGACTTTGACTCATCCTTTATAATTTTTTCAGATGAGACTGTAGAACTAATATCAAACGAGCAAAACTAAATCAAACATAGCAGGAAGGAATCTAGGATTCGGAAAGCCTATCGAAGATTTTTGGAGGATTTTGATAGCCCTAATTATCTCAGTTAGTGAATGAATGGCATATATGAGAAATGCCTATGCTTCCACTTGTATACATTTTGGAATAGGATTGCTTCCGCCACTTTCTTTTGGATATGATCAGATTCTAGATGGCATCTCTGTATGAAACTTGGTTTAATGAATGTAAATGTTAAAAGAATTAGAGCCATGAATATTATATGGCATTTAACGATCCTGTAATTGTGTTATGTACTTATATTTAAAAGTCTACATCATGTTTGCATGTATGTATTGGACAAGCGCAGACTGTCTTACCTTAGAATTTCTAATCTTAGGTTTCAATTATGGATGGTCTCTGACGGAGCATAGTAAAAAAAAAATAAGGTTCTGTCCCAAAAATAATAAATAATCTCAATTAAATTTAATGAAAAAAGTTCAGTATGTTACACCAAGTAGAGCCAAACTAAAATTTTTCTTTCTATTCTTGCTCATCGGGTATGAACTCCTGAGAGACATCTAGAGGATAAGAAAAATAGTAAGAGAGTGAGTCAAATACTCAATAAGAATATAATAATCAAAGACATGCATATTTTTATTTAAAATAATTCATAAGGAGAAATATAAATCATGATACATGTAAAAATATATATATACTTTTAGAAGTCTTTTCCTGATGTATTTGACTTTCTTTTTATTACACATTTTTCTTTATTCTTGTCGGCATTTCTTGTTGTCTTGAGGAATCAGGACTAGTAGAATTTACCAACTAATGGAGCGTTTGATTGATTTCGGGATTGTATTCAATCAACACAATCAAAGGCCATAACCTCTTTATTTACATCCTGAGAGCAAGATGGTGCCACTTATTATCTATTGGTACACGGAGCCTAAATCATACAACGATACTATTCAGACAACAATCTAAATTATAATATTTTAAAGTATGTTAGGGAATACTATCCTCTAAAATAAATTCCTTGGTTTGGTTTCCGAACTTTTTTAGACTTTCTTAGTAAAAACTTCTTCTTCTTCTATCTTAATTTTCTCATCTTATAGAAGATTCTTAAATTCTTATATAGTCATACTAAGCCTCCACTCGTGCATAAATTTGACAAATGTATATTAAAAATCATATCATCGGATACCATAAAAATATCATGCGATAAAATTTTTGAAGTGTCAGAATAAATTTTCATGAGTAATTTTAAGTGGCTTCTAATTAATTAACCTTCTAACTTACCGATTTGTCAACCGGTTCAGTTCTTTGAATTTTTTTGACCAATTTGGCAATTTTAATAAAATTCTTTTTATTTTATCACGTGAACCAATTTATTATATATTAAAAATGGCTTGGCTGTTCTACTCAAGTATTTTACGTGCCTGAAGAAGTCACTTATTTCACTGAAGAACCAAGGGCTGAACCAGTTTTCCTGAAACTGGTTCATTATCTGGGTTTAGTAACAGGTACACCCTATAATTGATCGGTTCTATAACAGAACGGGTCATAGCTTTTAGGACCTTCCTGTTAATGAGGCTTAATCAAATAATTATATTAGTATTTATAGAAAATTTGACAAAATTTTCCCTATAAATAGCCAAAAATCATACATATAACCTGTGTAATAACTTATACAAAACATTTACATCCTCAAGCCTCAAAACACAACAACATCCGGTCCACAGGATCATGAGAGAGATGCCATCTAGGAAACCTGTATAAACCCAACAACATTCTTGCGGAAGCACAATTACAACCACAATAGTATATATAGATTAAGTCACAATTTACAGCATACATTCAAAATTATAAACAGTTTACCTACACTAATTAAACCAAAATAACAAGTCTTCAAAAATCAAGCTATTCTTCCCAATCAAACCCTAGCTTCACTCTTTCGCATCTGGTAGCAGCTAATCAAGGTAATCTGAGCGGATAAAGTAGTAAAAGGTGAACATTACGCTAAGTAAGATACCATAAAAATGGAAGGTTATAATGAGCATATACAATCATGCATATAAATAATGCAAGCCAGGATGGGGAAACAATCACTTAAATCATGAAACCAAACTCTTTTTTTAGCTTAAGTTTCCTTGTGATCTTACTTATGCTCAAAAACCATGACTCATCTTTTCAATTAATTTGCCCTTCTTACATTATTTTGACGAACCAGGGCTGGTTGACCCTACCAGCTGAGGGAGTATATAATCGATGATAGACTGTGTTAACTCCACACAATCAAAGGCCTTGGTTCTTAGTGCTTAGTTCATTCTTTCTTGATCATACACATTTCATAATTCCTCCTTATTTACATCGTGAGGACTAGGAGGATCTTAAATTCTTGGTTCTTGTCCTCCATAGTAATGCCCCGAGAAAAAGCGGACCACGTATCACTCCATGGATAAAATTATTCTCGATTTCTATTATAATATCCTAAAACATGCCACAGAATATTACCTACTGAACTATCCTTGGTCTAGTTTTTACTTGACATATAAAATCTCAACTCTTTCCTTTCTCATCATAATTAATCATTTCAAATAGTCCTTAATATTCTTCACAAGTCTTGACAACATAACTTTTAACATAAATACAGACACAAATATTCATCATACATACATGCTTCGTAATGTCATATTTTCTTGCCATAACTCATTATTTTCCACATATTTTATGCTTGGGCTTACAGAAAAATATTCATAACCACTTGAACACAAAACATGAGACATACATGAAAATTGAACGAATAAAACAAAATACTCTTGTTTAAATATTTCAATTATTCATACAGTATAATATAAAATAAATGGAAGGTTTTAGAACAAAAAGGAAATAAAGTGTATGGTACACTTGCCTAAGCCTATTTCTCCTCAATTTGCCCTTAAGTTCTTCCCCTTTTTCTCCCTTATCTTTGTCTCCCTGCCTCTCCAACTTGCTCTCTAACCACCCGGCATCTAGTATTTAGAGGCCATTGGGGTTGGGAGAGTAGGTGGGCAGGTCACCTACTATTCATATTTTATTTATTTTCCTTTTTTCAAAGAATTCAAGATAATTCCAGAGAATTCGAGTATCCAGAAAGGTGTTTGGCAGAAATCCATTCTCCTTTCTCATTCAGTCGTATTATTTTTTCAACTGGACTTAGCCTCTCATAACTGGTCAACCTTCCATTGACCGGATCATTTCCCCTCATACCCTACCTATTCGATCGACAAGGCGATTACCCGATTCTTCTTTGCAATTAGCTAGTTAAGAAAGTGTTGACCAGATATTTGGCAACCAGACATTTTCCTCTATGCATACCGGTCATTTTTGTGCCTTTAGCTAGTCAATTTGTTGACCAAAATTTTTATCAATTTATAACCGACCTAATTAGCAACCGGCCATTTTGCTGTCTTAGTTGGTCAATGTTGTGTTGACCGGGCACTTTGGTCACAAGGCAGCTGACCATTTTGTTCCTGAAGCGGTCGGCTATTTTGGTTGCCGAAGCCATGGCTTTCTGCGGCTGCTAACGCAGCTTGCCTTCCTTCGGCGGCTAAAGCAGCCGATCTCCACGACAATAGCCGGCAACAGCGCCCATTTTAGCCGGTCAACGGGTGTTGACCGGGCAATCTCCTTAATTCATCTTAGCCGGCCCCTTTACGTTTTGCCAGTCAACGGATGTTGACCGCATAAATTCTCCTTAGTCATTTTATCTCGTCAATGGGACCAATTTCGGTCAACGATTTTTCAGTCGGTCAACTTGCCAATTTTGGTTAACCTTTAAGTCTGTCGGTCAACTATTCTTGTCCTTAGATAATTTCTTGGCCATTATGATAATTTCTTCATAGCTTAATAATTCCATTAATTAAACCAAATCTTGTCCTTAATTACTATATTTATAAATCAGGATACTACTGTTTTTCCCAACTTATAGAAATTTAGTCCTCAAAATTTAATGAAACTACATACATTATGAGAATAGATGGGGATATTTGCTTCCGATCACCTCTTCATGCTTCCATGCTACTTCTTCGGGAGTGTGATTTTCCACAAAATCTCGACCATGGAAATGGTTTTTGTATGCAACTTCTAGTCCTTTCGATCAAAGATCTGCATTGATTCTTCTACATAAGTTAAGTCTTCGTTAATCGTCAACGGCTCATGCTCAACAACATGGGTGGGGTCGTGAACATACTTTCGAAGTATCGACACGTGGAACACATCATGGATATCAGCCAAACTGGGTGGCAATGCTAATTTGTATGCCACTTTTTCGATTCTCTCCAAAATCTCAAAAGAACCAATAAAGTGAGGCTTTAATTTTCCCTTCATCCCAAATCTAGTTGTTCCATTTGATGGTGACACTTCTAAAAATACATAATCACCCACCTCAAACTTCAACTTTGATTGCCTTTGATTTGCATAGCTCTTTTGTTTATTTTGGGCCACTTTCAGATTCTTGTGAATTAACCTAATTTTTTTCATTGTCTCCTTAATAATTTTAGGACCTAAAATCCTTTTATCTCAATTTTCCTCCAAATAAATCAGTGATCTACACTTTCTCCCATAAAGCACTTCAAAAGGTGACATTCCTATACTTGGTTGATAACTATTATTATATACAAATTCTATCAGAGCCATATAATTCTCCCAAGCCCCTTTCAATTCTAATATTGAGGCCCTCAACATATCTTCCAAAATCAGGATAGTACATTCTGACTGGCCATTAATTTGGGGATAATATGCCGTACTAAACTTTAATTTAGTTCTCAACTCTTTATCCAAACTTTCCCAGAACTTAGAGACAAATATCGGATCTCGGTCTGACACAATTGTTGTAGGCATACCGTGGAATGTAACAATTTTATTTATATACAATTGTGCTAGCTTATCACGAGTATACGCAGTCTGGATTGCTAGGAAATGAGTTGATTCAGTCAGCCGATCTATAATAACACAGATGGCATCGTGATTTTGTGAAGTCCGAAGTAATCCTGATAAAAATCTATAGCAATATCTTCTCATTTCCAGGTTAGAATGGGCACTGGCTGTAATGATCTGGATGGCTTTTTCCTTTTAACTTTTAACTGTTGACAAATAAGAAATTTTTCCACATGATCAATAATCTCTCTTTTCATATTACGCCACCAAAATGCTTTTCGCAAATCTTGTTACATCTTATTAATCCCTGGATGAATCGTGGATGAATCGTGTACTGAGATCGTTGAGCTTTATTCAAAATCTTTTCTTTTAACTCTTTATCATCCGGTATACATAAATAATTTTTAAATCTTAGTACTCCATCAGTAGAAATATTAAAATCCATCATGGAATCTTTATTTAAATCTCAAGTAATATTCATAAGGAAAGAATCATATACCTGCTTCTCCTTGATCTCTTTAATTATTTTCAGCTGGATTTGAAAGTACAAGAGGATCATTCAATTACTACGAGCATACCACTGAATATTGCACTGTTTCGGGCAATCTAATATTTCCATTTGCTTTATCTGCAGCCTTACTACAAAGCTTGATTGACAGCTCAGAGTATCAGCAACCACCTTACCTTTACTAGGTTTTTATTAAATTTCACAATCATAATCTTTTAAGAAATCAAACCATCTCCTTTGTCTCATATTTAACTCATTCTGGGAAAATAAGTACTTCAAGTTTTTATGATCAGAATAAATAAGAAATTTCTCACCATAAAAGTAGTGTCTCCAAATTTTCAGGGCAAACACAACTACAGCTAACTCCAAATCGTGGATTGGGTAATTCTTTTCATGTACTTTCAATTGTCTAGACTCATAAGTAATCACTTACCCATTCTGCATCAGCACACATCCCAAACCTGCCATGGAGGCATCACAATAAACCTCAAAACTACTAGATTCCTCTGGGGTAATTAACACAGGAGCAGTAGTCAAATGATCTTTCAGTTCCTGAAAACTCCGTTCACATTATTCTATCCATTCAAACTTAGCATTTTTCTTTATCAGCTGAGTCAAATGCAAGGCAATCTGGGAAAAAGTTTCTACATATCTCTTATAATACCCTGCCATACCGAGGAAGCTCCTGAGCTCTGTTACTGATGTAGGCTTATTCCATTTAACAACAGCTTCAACCTTTTGGGATCTATAGAAATGCCACCATTAGAAATAACATGTCCCAAAAATACCACCTCCTCCAACCAAAACTCACGTTTCTCCAATTTAGCATATAGTTTCTATTTTCGAAGTACTTGAAGTACAATCCTCAAATGAGTCTCATGTTCTTCATGACTATTGTAATAAGTCAGAATATCATCAATGAATACTACCATAAATTTATCCAAATATGGCCGAAATACCCTATTCATGAGATCCATAAAAGGCAACAGGAACATTAGTCAAGTCAAATGGCATAACAAGAAATTTATAGTGATCGTATCTTTGGCCACATCCTCCTGCTTAATTCTTAGCTGATGGTATTCCAAATGTAGATCAATTTTAGAGAATACTCGGGACCCCTATAACTGATCCAACAGATCATCGATGCACAGTAATGGATATTAGTTCTTAATCGTGACTTTATTCAATTCACGATAGTGCGCACATAACCACAATGATTCGTCCTTTTTTTAAACAAATAACACCGGTGCACCCCACGGAGAGACACTTGGTCTGATAAAGCCCTTGTCTAATAATTTCTGTAACTGTAATTTTAACTTCTTTAATTCAGCAAACACTATATGATACGGTGCCTTCAAAATACGACTATTTCTCGGAAGGACCTTGATTTCAAATTCTATCTTCCTGTGAGGAGATAATCTAGGGAATTCCTCTGAAAATATTTCCTCCCAATAGTTTCAAATTCAGAAACAACCAAAATATCTTTTGCTAGCATATTATGGCTCCTAATAGTGCTAGCATATGTCAGATAAGCCTAGTATCCGCCTCGAACCATATTGTGCATGCAATTCCAAAATCAATACAAGTATATTTTTCCTGCTAATGCATTGCAAGAAGAAAGGCTCAACTCCCGATATTAAAAAACATACCCTTTTTAAGAAGCAGCCTATACTGGCATGATAATTAGCCAACCAATCCATCCCTAAAATAATATCAAAATTATCCATATCTAGTAATATCAAATCAATTGCCAATTTCATCCCATTTACCTCCACCATACATCAAAGAGGGCGAAGATGACTGATATCAGTAATAACCGACGAGCCCGTAGGTGTCGATACAGCCAAAGCATAATCTAAAAGTTTTGAGGGTGAGGTGATGTAACATACAAACTGTGGAGAAACAAAAAAATGTGTGAACTCGGAATCAAATAAAACAGAAGAAGATACACCACAAATAAGAAGTGTACCTTCAACTACAATCGGGGATGCTTTAGTATCTTGAATAGTCACGACAAAAGCTCTAGCTGGAACAGTGGGCTTCTTTCCTTCCAGCCTTTTTGGTAGAGGGCAGTCTTTAATCCGATGACCCTACTGGCCACATTTGAAGCAGGCTCCGGTCATTTTAAAGCATGGCCACCCTGACTGTTTCCTTCCACAATCAACACAATTTGCTACTGATGCTTGAGAGCTAGACACAATCTGAATTTCGTACTAGTTTTTCCTTTCTCGGTCATCTTCGCCCTCTTTAATGGTCCTGCGAGTCTAGATCTTGATCTCGTTGCAATACTTGCTTGGCTAGCTGCTCTTTTTGCAAAGAACTTTTGGATCCCCAACTCTTTCTCAAATATTAAGGCTCTATCCAGGATCTCAGCATATGTCTGAAATTTTGGGGTCTCCAACTGCTTCTTGATTTCATTCCTTAGCCCTTATTGAAATTTCTTTGTTTTTCGGGTCTCATCTTCCACAATGTGAAGGGCATATTGAGAGAGTTCTGCAAACTTTGTATCATATTCAGCTACAGTCCGGTTCTCCTGTCTCAATCTTATAAATTCTTCCTCCTCCTGATCTTGAAGACTAGAAGAAAAATATCTTTTCATAAAGGCTTCTTCAAATATTTCACAAGTAATTTCTTCATGAGACACCCATAAGGCTATTTTCTTCATAGACCACAAACTATCAGCTTCTTCTTCTAGTGTATAAGCAGCAAATGTAACTTTTTCCCATTCCAAACATTGAATCACCGTGAACACTTTCTTTAATCTCTAAATCCAAATATCAGCTTTTATTGAATCTGGGTCTCCTAAAAATTCTGGAACCCATTCAACTATAAATCTTTCATATGTTATCAGGACAATATTTAATGGGGTCTAATTTGGAGCAGGGACTAGGGACATCTGGCTTTGCTCCATTGATTCGATTATGTGGCCATCCTTCCTAACAAAGTTAGATACTCTGCCTCTCTATCTTGAGGGGCACTGGTACTAGCTCGAGTACTTGTACTCCGTCTTCTACTTGCCATCTAAAAGTTTAGAACCCAATATTAGCATTTCATTAAACAAATAAGGGGAAAGGATAACACCTATTTAATATCTTACAAATTTAATGCTAAGGGTAATCACCTATCTTTTTTGCCATTTCAACCTAAACTAAACCTATGCTTCTGCTTTCAGATCGATCAATCTTAAGGTATTTTCATCTCTGATACCATTTGTAACAGAATAGGTCCTATCTCTTAGGATCTTCCTGCTAATGAGGCTTAATCAAATAATTATATTAGTATTTAAAGAAAATTTGACAGAGTTTCCCCTGTAAATAGCCAAAAATCATACATATAACCTGTGTAATAACTTATACAAAACATTTACATCCGCAAGCCTCAAAACACAACCACATCTTGCTCACAGGATCACGAGAGAGATGCCATCTAGAAAACTTGTATAAACCCAACAACATTCTTGCGGAAGCACACCTACAACCACAATAGTATATATAGACTAAGTCACAATTTACAACATACATTCAAAATCATAAATAGTTTACCTACATTAATTTAACCAAAATAACAAGTCTTCAAAAATCCAGCTATTCATCCCAATCAAACCCTAGCTTTACTCTTTCTCATCTGACAGCAACTCATCATGGTTATCTGAAGGGGATAAAGTAGTAAAAGGGTGAGAATTATGCTCAGTAAGGTACCATAAAAATGGAAGGTTATAATGAGCATATAGAATCATGCATATAAATAATGCAAGCCAGGATGGGGAAACAATCACTTAAATCATGAAACCAAACCTTTTTTTTTTGCTTAAGTTTTCTTGGGATCTTACTTATGATCAAAATCCATGACTCATCTTTTTAATTAATTTGTCCTTCTTACATTATCTTGAGCGATTAGGGTTGGTTGGCCCTACCAGTTGAGGGAGTATATAATGGAAGATAGATTATGTTGACTCCACACAATCAAAGGCCTTGGTTCTTGGTGCTTAGTTCATTCTTTCTTGATCATGTACATTTCATAATTTCTCCTTATTTACATCCCGAGGATCAAGATGATCTTAAATATTTTGCTCTTGTCATCCATAGTAACGCCCCGAGGAAGAGCAGACCATGTATCACTCTATGGACGGAGTTATCCTCGATTACTACTGTAACATCCTAAGGCATGTCAGAGAATATTACCTGCTAAACTATTCTTGGTCCAATTTTTACTTGACATAGAAAATCTCAACTATTTCCTTTTTCATCGTAATTAATCATTTTAAATAGTCCTTGATATTCTTCATAAGTCTTGACAGCATAACTTTTAACATAATTACAAACACAAATATTCATCATACATACATGCTTTGTAATGTCATATTTTCTTGCCATAACTCCATATTATCCTACAATAACTCATTATTTTCCACATATTTTATGCTTGGGCTTATAGAAAAGTATTCATTACCACTTGAACACAAAACATGAGACATACATGAAAATTGAACCAATAAAATAGAATACTCTTGTTTAAATATTTCAATTGCTCATACAATATAATATACAAATAAATGGAAGGTTTTAGAACAAAAAGGAAATAAAGTGTAAGGTACACTTGCCTTAGCCCTTTTCTCCTCAATCTACCCTTAAGTTCTTCCCCTTTTTCTCCCTTGTCTATGTCTCCCGGCCTCTCCAACTTGCTCCTACCCCCCCGGCATCCAGTATTTATAGGCCATTGGGGTTGGGAGAGTAGGTGGGCAAGTCACCTACTACTCATATTTTATTAATATTCCTTTTTTCATAGATTTCCAGAGAATTCAAGTATCCAAAAAGGTCTTCGGCAGAAATCCATTCTCCTTTCTCAGTCGATCGTATATTTTTTTGACAGAACTTAGCCTCTCATAACTAGTCAACATTCCATTAACCAGATCATTTTCTCTCATACCCTGTCTATCTGATCGAGAAGACAGTTACCCGATAATTCTTCGCAATCAACCAGTCAAGAGAGTGTTGACCAGATATTTGGCAACTAGACATTTTCCTCTATGCATACCAATCATGCACACCGGTGA
>JAOVVI020008861.1:0-13948 GCA_028571085.2 Nepenthes alata
AAATAACTTCATCTTTTGATAAGAAAGGGTGATGAATATTTTGATGCAGAAAGGGACGGTAAAAGCTCTACGGAGAACGGAGAAGCCGGAGAATATGACGGAGTGGGAAGACCGGAGGAATTTTACAAATTGCACGATCAAACTGTGTCTTGCAGATAACACTCTCCAGGAGGTTATAGGCTTGTCAGACTCAGTAGAAGTCTGGGAGAAACTTGAGAGCCGGTATAAATTCAAGTCCCTGACAACCAGGCTACATGTGAAAAAATAGTTCTATAGCTTGCGATTGTCGAAATGTGGAAGCTTTGAAATGCACTTAGATTAGTTCAACTGGATCGTGACGCAGATGTCGGCCCTTAATGAGGAGATCAAGGAGGAAGATAAAGCATTAGTGTTGCTGCCGTCCTTACCGGCCTCGTACGATCACATAGTTACGACGCTTCTGCTTTGGAAGGACACACTCAGACTGGACGAGATCATAGCTTCCCTACTTATAAATGAGTCAAGGCGGAGTGAAAGTGGTGAGGCCTCAAACTCTCAGCTAAGTCTGCTTGTGGCGACTAGTGGTCGGGGATGATAAAAATCAAGGGAATGAGGTGGAGGTGGTAAATCGGAGATGAGCAACAGCCAGAACAAGCTTCAGGAGAGGATATGCTTCCATTGTGGTAAGAAGGACCATCGTACGATCACATAGTTACGACGCTTCTGTTCGGGAAGGACACACTCAGACTGGACAAGATCATAACTTCTCTGATTATAAATGAGTCAATGAGGAGGGAAAGTGGTGAGGCCTCAAACTCTCAGCCAAGTCTGCTTGGGCGACCAGTGGTCGGTGACGATAAAAATCAAGGGAACGAGGTGGAGGTGGTAAATCGGAGATAAGCAATAGCCAGAACAGGCTTCAAGAGAGGATGTGATTCCGTTGTGGCAAGAAGGGCCACATAAAGCGAGACTGTCCGTTGAAGAAGTAGGAGCAGGACATAATCGATTGTCAGGAGAAAAGGGATCTCAATGATGATCGAGAGATTGTCGTTTTCTGTGGAGACCTCCTAGTTGTCCACGCGGGGAAAGCACAGAGGCTGCCGTGCCTGGAGACGTGTTGGGTGATGCACAGTGGGGCCTCACACCATGCGACCCGAGAAAGTCCCACTTCACGAGTTACATGCCCATTGGCCACGAAGAATTGATGATGGGTAACGATAGCTCGTCAAGAGTTGTTGGCGTCGGGGATGTTTGCTTGATGACAAACAATTGAAACAAGCTCGTATTGAAAGGCGTGCGACATACCCCTAATCTGAGATTGAATGTAATTTCAACATGGAAGCTTAATGAAAAAGGCTTCAAGACGGCGTTTGGTAATGACCAGTAAAAACTTACCAAATGAGCCATAGTTATGGCAAGGAAAAGTAGGAGATCAGGGCAGTACCTGATGAAAATCTGTGTTGCCAAGGAAAGTACCAAGGTGACCAAATGGGGCATTGGTCAATCTGGCAAGAGGAAGTGGCTAAAATGGAGTGCAAGGAAGAATGATAAGACCGCGGTGAAGGAGTTGAAGGGGAGTGGGATTACAACAGATTCAGTGGAGCAGAGGAATGTATCATTCAGGATTGCGGAGACTAACACCGAAGTCTCAATTGAGGAGAAATTGCCCAAAGACAGGAGATAACGGTCGCCGGAAAAATTGCAAAGGTTTTCCCCACAAGGTCGTGAGGAAAACTTTATTGGGTTTAGTCACTCTCTTGTGGGTAACTCAACAAACAAATTTTATCATCGGTGAATCACACAGGCTTTGTGTGATGGTTGGAGTGGTAAATTCCGGAGTAGAATTTGTCGGAGAGAAAATTCAAAGAAGAAAACCAGAGAGGAATTCTCCAGAGTAAAAATCCAAGAAAGGAATTATGGATAGCATTTTCTGGAGTGGAAAATGCCAGAGTGCATTTCGGAGTAAAAGCGCAGGAGTGCATTTTTGTAGACGAGATGACCGATTAACAAGTTAATCAGTTAAAGGTGTGCAACCGGCTGAAGGAGCGCATATTGTATTTTGCCAATATGGGGCAAAGTGGTCAGTCAACGGGTTGATCGGCTAGAGGCGCGGGGAAGCACTTTGGGGCAAAATGACCGATTAATATGTTGACTGGCAAATTATGGATTTTGGTCAACGTTCGTTGACTGGTTGCTGAAGGTGCACAAAATTTACAGGTTAGTATTACTGATATGAAAATGCTCAAGGACTGGGCTGAACACGGTAAAGACTGAGGACATCAACCAATGATCGAGGACTATGAATAATGCCCAAGGACATGGGTTGATGCCCGAGATTCTTAGACAATGCCTAGAGACATCAAGGTCTGAGGACTTGGACGTAGAAAGCGTATGTGGATATTAGCTTAGAAGATTGACTGAATATGCATGATCTCTGGAGAATATACGCAATCTCTGCAGAGTGGGCGCCATCTCTACAAAGCACAATGATTTACAAACCCAATGGCGGATTGCAGGGTGGTGACAGCTTTTGTTCACACACAACCTACCTATTGAGTAGATAATTTTAGGCAAAGTCAGTATAAATATGCATACTGGGCAGGCGGTGACTAAAAGAGAGCTGAAGCGGTGAAGTCATATCGGTAAAGTCTAGGCGTGTGTGAAAAAGAAATGAGAGTAGAATGCACTGCCAGTGAGGGAAGAAGAGAAGAAAAACAAAGAGATAAGAGTGAAGTGAGAGTGTCCTTCCTCTGATGTTATTTTTCTTAGTCTGTCTTAAATGTATTGTGGATACTCTATCTCGAGAATTTTGTAACCACTTTTCACATAGTGGACTTATTGTAGACTAAGTATTCCGTGGTTTTTCCCTTTGATTTGTGAACGGTTTCCACGTAAAATTTTGTGTGTTCCTCATCTTTTTCCCATTGTGTGCATTCCTGTCCGACCGGCCCTTTTTCCCCAACATAAATCTCGGGTTTTAAAACAGATTCTCTGAAGCCAATCACCAGTTTAACAGCTTCCTTGTAACTTTCCTCTAGCTAAATGGATATATATCACAAACTTCTCAATGGCAGTCAAAAACTCAATTGGCCAATGCACCGAAAGCATAAACAGCACAATAAAAATGAAACGCAAGCGGCTGCATAAACAATCTAGATCAGTAACACCAAATGCTCATTAACAACCAAACTAAAATGATTTTATTATTATTGTGGACATGCAGATGGACTGGTTGAGGCTTCAGCCCACATACTTAACAGATTCAAACCGGACTAAACAAATTCCAGTGACCGATATATTATAATGTATTGGTACAGAAAATTGTTGTGGAAAAGGCTTTACTGTCATCTTCCAGGCAAGGTACACAGTCTGCCCTCCTTTATGCCCGTTCCACTCATCATCTGAATAGCAATTCCTCGTTACAAAACGTCCTCAACGAACAAAACACCTTGCTTTTCTTCCCCATTTCAAAGTGCAAGGAAATCACTTTGTCTATCATACAGAAGGCTGCAAACCAACACAATCCACGTCAATTAAGAGATCAAACACTTAATTAACACCATGTTCGCCTTCAATCAACTTCTCAATTTCCATGGTCTCCTTCTCGACCCAATTCTCCTTCTCAGCCACTCAAAACTCTTTCAATGCACACCATGAAGCCCTCTCCACCTGGGAAAAGTAGACCAACGCAAGCTGCAGCTCAAGGCCAGATAACCCATTATTCATTCCTTCTAGAATGTCCGATGACTTCGCATCAGCCACTCTGAATCCTCGATTGCTTCAAAGGATCCATCGTGCATTTGCTCTTCATCTCCGCTTGTTATAAACCAGTCTATCTCAACTGAGCTAAACAACCAGAATAGTGAAATTCCAGCGAATAACATGATATCGACACCGTTGGCAAGAAAAATCCAAATTGCTCAATGAACAAAACCCAATAGCAGCAGTCATCTGAAGAGTTTGATAATCACCAGAGGGCAAAAATTGCTTGGGTTTCACTCGGTTGCTCAGAAAGCAGACGAAAAGAAAACATTGAATTCTATCCTACAGTTTTGGAAAACTAGTTCCACATTAAATAAAAAACAAAACTTATTTTGACAAAACTTGATTCAGCTCAGTAGTGTCGTTCCAAGGCAAACTTAGAGTCAAAACAGAAATTTTCAGTATCACTACTACATCTACCGGCAAAAAGAAAAACAAATTAAACTGAGAATTTATAAGATAAAATTAAGCAAATGTTCTAGCTGAGATAAGTGCAATGGTGATAAGGGGTGGTTGAAGAAAGAGTTTTCGGCATTAAACACTAGGAAAGTAGGAGGATCAGATGAGGCGATGGGTGTTATTATAAAATAATGAAGCCCTGCACGAAAAAACAAAAAAACATCAGTATTAAATTGTTTTTTATTCTTTCAGTTCATTGCGCATATTCTTCTCTCCATGTTATTTTAGCTTTGTAGTCTTCTGTATGTAATCCACAGTTTTACTATGCCTAAGTTCTCTGTTGCTGCTGTGCTGTGCCACGTTTCTTACATTCTTTCTAGCTTCAGCCTTAATTTTTTATTCCTTACAGCCACAGTTTTCCTTACATGGTATTAGATAAGAATTGAAGTCTGAAGACCATGGCAATCAAAGAACATCACAACTCCTCTTCCTCCGCAACAAACACAGAATCATCCATATGGTTTCTGAATTTCAGTGACCTAAAGAACCTTTTGTTAGGGTTCGACAACTGGATTCGCTCATAGCCCAGATCCGGCGCAATGGAAAACCCAAACTCCCTATCAGTCGACAACCACCAATTTAGTAAGGCACAGGGAACGAAAGATTGCACAATGTTTTTAATGTGGAAACCCTTCACAAACCGAAAAGAGAAAATCACGGGACAAACTCCGAATAAGCTTCTACCATGTAAAATTGATTATGAAAACCCCAAGACAGAATATTCACTACACACTTGAGGCAGAATAAGGAAAACAACTCCAGAGTAAGGAAACACTCCTTCGCTATTATCTCCCTATTTTTCTTCTCCCATTCCTCTCACTAGTGGTGCACTACACTCTCTTTAATTTTACAAGTGTGGCAGCAAGCAGTGAACACCAAGAGCTTCGTTCCACTTTCCGTTGCACTGCTACTATCCTGCTGCTCTCTCCCTTGTGTCTGTTTGTCTCCTTGAAGTGCCTGGTGTGCTCTTTATGAAGACCCCAACGCCAAATCCATCTGCTCACCTGTCCGGATTCTTGCAGATGATTTGTCACACCAACTCTATCTTTTCCTGCCACCTCACCAGATTCCGCGCTTCTCCATACATGCATGCTTTGCAGGTCAACCACTTTGCTCAGACGGTGCATGCAGATCAGTTACTTGCTTTGCAAAACTTACAAACTCTAGAAAGTCAACTGCTTTGCAAATCAGCTACCCACTCTGCAAATCTTACCAACTCTGACCCTTGGGCATCACCCCTGCAAAAGCACTCCGGGAATCCATTCCGAATTTCCACTCTGAAAATCCACACTGGATTTCCTCTCCGCAAATTCACTCCGGATTTCCACTTCTGCATTTGCACTCTGGATTTTTACTTCGGAAAATCCACTCCTGGAAAAATCCACTCCAGTAAATGCACTCCGAGAATCCACTACAGATTTTCACTCCTGCATTTGCACTCTGGATTTTCCACTTTGGCAAATTCCACTCTGAAATTTGCTACTCCGGAAACCCACTCTATATTTCCCACTACGGCAAATTCCACTCCGGAATTTGCCACTCCGGCCCTTTGTCTCAACAATGGCCCTGTACTCAACTGTTTCTGCAGCGTCCTCGACCACTACTATCACAGCCCTTAGTCGGTCTCTGCTCCCTTGCCTGCACCCAGTGCAATTTACATAGTCCTTGGGCCTTGATTAGCACAAGTCCTCATCTATTACTCGGCACAAGTCCTCGGGCCATTAACAGTCTTCGGCCTCCAATTACCGTTAACAAAGTCCTCGTCCTTTAACCAAAGACTTCGGCCTTTATTATAGATTTCAGCCTTTATAATAGACTTTGGTCTTCATTGCGCAATGTCCTCGGCCTTTTTCTATGCAGTGTCCTTGGCCTTTTCGACATTTGCCCACTTCGACAAATCGGTCTCTCCGAGATTTTGCCCACTTTGGCAAATTGGTCTCTCCAATATTTGCCTACTCCGGCAAATTGGCCACTTCGGTCATTTGCTGCAGCCAATTTGTAGCATTCCAAGCTTCCGATGACTTTCTTTGTTGAGTTACCCATAAGGAAGTGATCAAACCCAACAAACTTTCCCTCACGACTTTGTGGGGAAAACTTTCGCCTTTTCTCGGCGACCGTCATCGCCTGCCTTTCGGAATCCTCTTAACTGGAATCTCGATGTCGGCCTCTACAAGCCTGAATGATACATTCTTCCGCCCCACTGAATTTGGAGTAGTCCCATTTCCCTTTAGCTCCTTCTCTGCAGTCGTATCATTCTCCCTTATACTCTATCTTGGCAACCTCCTCTTGCCACCTTGACCAATACTCCTGTTGGTCACCTTGATAATATCCTTGGTAACCCAAGCCTTCATCAGGTACCGACCTGATCTCCTACTTTCCCTTGTCATAATTGAAGCGCCTTTGGTGAGCTTCCACTGGCCATTTTCAAACACCATCCTGAAACCTTCTTCATCAAACTTTCCAGTTGAAATCATATTCAACTTCAAATCTGGGGTATGTCGCATGTCTTTAAGCACAAGCTCGTTCCCGTTGCTTGTCCTCAAGCAAACATCCTCGACGCCAACAACTCTTGACGAGCAATCATTATCCATCTTCAATACCCTGTGGTCCGCGGGCATGAAGCTGATGAAATGGGACTTTCTCGATGTCACATGGTGTGATGCCCCATTGTCCATCATCCAACTCGTCTCTTGGCACAGCAAGCTTTGTGTTTCTCCTACGTGGACAATCATGAAGTCTCCGCAGAAAGCGACAGTATCCTGATCATCATCAGGATCCCGTCTCTCCTGACAATCGCTTTTGCCCTCCTTCTCTGGCTTCCTCTGCGGGTAGTCCTGCTTCATGTGACCCTTCTTGCTATAGTAGAAGCAAGATTTCTACTGAATGTTCTGGCTGTTGTTCCTCCCCGATTTGTCACCTCGTTCTCTCAATTTTCCTCATCCCCGTCTGCTGGTCGCCACAAGCAGACTTGGCTCAAAGCCTGAGGCCTCACCGCTTTCCCTCCGCCTTGACTCATTCATAAGAAGGAAAGCTATGACCTCATCCAGGCTGAGCGTCTCCTTTCCGAACAGCAATGCCGTGACAATGTGATCGTACGAGGCCGGCAAGGATGCTAACAACACCAACACTTTGTCTTCCTCCTTGATCTTCTCATCAATGGCTGACATTTGCGTCACTATCCGGTTAAACTCGTCCAAGTGCTTTTTAAAGCTCCCTCCTTCTGACAGGCGTAGGCCATAGAACTGCTTCTTCATATGCAGCCTCGTCGTCAACGACTTAGACTTGTACTGGCTCTCAAGCTTCTCCCAGACCTCCATTGGGCCCAACAAGCCAATAACCTCCTAAAGAGTGTTATCCATAAGACATAACTTGATCGTGCAATTAGGAAAATCCCTCATGTCTTGCCACTCATCCTCCGTCATATTTTCCAGCCTGTCTTCCTTAGTAGTGCTTTTACCGTCCCTTCTCGGGTTAAAATATTCCTCACCCTTTCTTATCAAAGGATGAAATTATTTTGCCCATTAAACTGTTCCACACTAAATAGCACACTCCTTGATGACAATGCCATCAAATCCAAGGCTTACAACCTCTCTCTGATACCACTTGTTGAGGTTCGACACCCGAATTCGCTTACAGCCCAAATCTGGTGCAGTGGAAAACCCGAACCCCCCGTCAGTCGACAACCACTAATTTAGGACACAGGGAACGAAAGATTGCACAACATTTTTAACGTGAAAACCCTTTACGAGCCGAAGGGAGAAAACTACGAGATACTCCGAACAAGCTTCCACCATGTAAAATTGCTTACAAAATTTCTGAGACAGAGTATCCGCTGCACATCCGAGACAGAATAAGGAAAACAACTCCAAAGCAAGGAAACACTCCTTCACTCTTATCTCTCTGTTTTTCTTTTCTCCTTCCTCTCACTGGTGGTACACTCCACTCTTTTTAATTTTACAAGTGTGGCGGCAAGCAGTGAATACCAAGAGCTCCGTTTCACTCTCCGTTGCACTCTCCGTTGCATAGCTGCTATCCTGCCGTTCTCTCCCTTGTATGTTTGTCTGTCACCTTGAAGCATTTGGTGTGCTCTTTATAAAGACTCTGACGCTAAATTCATCTGCTCACCTGACTCGATTTTTGCAGATGATTTGTCACACCAACCCTATCTTTTCTTGCGACCTCATCAGTTTCCACGCTTTCCTAGACACGCATGCTCTGCAGGTCAACCATTCAGCTCAGATGGCGCATGTTCTGCAGGTCAACCACTTTGCTCAGACGGCGCATGCAGGTCAGCTGCCTGCTTTGCAAAACTTTTCAACTCTGGAAAGTCAATTACTCTGCAAGTCAGCTATCTACTCTGTAAATCTTACCAACTCTGGTCATTGACATCACTCTTGCAAAAGCACTCCGGATTTCCTTTATGCAAATGCACTCCGAAAATCCACTCTACATTTGCACTCCTACATTTGCACTCCGAATTTTCACACCGAAAAATCCACTCCTAGAAAAATCCACTTCGGCAAATGCACTCCGGAAATCCACTCTGGATTTTCACTCTTACATTTGCACTCCGGATTTTTCACTCTGGCAAATTCCACTCCGGATTTCCTACTACGACAAATTCCACTCCGGAATTTGCCACTCCGGCCCTTTGCCTCAACAACGGCCCTTGTACTCAACCGTTTCTGCAACGTCCTCGACCACTACTGTCATAGCCCTCAATTGGTCTCTGTTCCCTTACCTGCGCCCAGTGCAGTTTACAAAGTCCTTAGGCCTTGATTAGCACAAGTCCTCGACCATTAGTCAGCACAAGTCCTTGGGCCATTAAGAGAGTATCCGGCCTCCAATTAAAGACATTGGCCCTAACACAGTCCTTGTCCTTTAACCAGAGACTTCGGCCTTTATTATAGACTTCGGCCTTATCATAGACTTTGGTCTTCACTGCGCAAGGTCTTCGGCCTTTTTCTACGCAATGTCCTCAGCCTTTCCGACATTTGACCACTCTGGCAAATCGGTCTCTCTGAGATTTTGCCCACTCTGACAAATTGGTCTCTCCGAGATTTGCCCACGCCGGCAAATTGGCAACTTCGGTCATTTGTTGCAGCCAATTCACAACATTCCGAACTTTCGATGACTTCTTTATTAAATTACCTACAAGGGAGTGACCAAACCTGACACATTTTCGTTTGGACATGGAGAAAATCCTGCAACTGTTCTTGTAGCTGATCCTCTGACATCAGAATACTGTGTGTCTTAGTCAAATACCACGACCAAGGAACTTGAGTCAAAATAAAGTTGGGTTCATCAATGGAGAATTCAGGAGGCCACTCAATCTTGAAAATCCTCTGATAGATGCTTGGAACCGGTGCAATGATTTGATTGTTTCCTGGATTCAAAATTCAAAAACATTATACTATATTCTATTGTCATTCAGAAAATAGAGAGATTCCTTCTTTTCCTTCTTTTGTAAGCAACACTGTTAGATCTACTCTTGTTTTTGTGGATAATGCTCGAGATTTGTGGATTAAAATACAAGTACTCACAATAAACTGGATCCAAAATCTTTCGATTGAAGAAAACCTTGGCTACCCTAACACTAAAACAAGACTCAATTGATATTCATTATGTAAAGTTGAAAAACATCTAGGATGAACTGTCCCTTTATGACCATTTCCCTAATCGTGAATGTGGAACATTGAAGGGCATTCTCGATAGATTAGAGGGACTATATCATACAATTCCTTATAGGATTAAATGAATCTTATGCTAACATAGAAGACTAAATTATGCTGATAGATCACTTACCTCATGTCAACAAAGTGTTTTCCCCAATTTATCAGCAGGAAACAGAGCACAAAATGGTGAGTTCCATTTCTGAATCCATTTCTGCACCCACGACCTTTTTCACTCAAAAAGCATATACCTCCAACAAACGCATCACTAAGAACGCCATGAACAACAATTAGATCAGCTCCTACTAATTGCAGAATTACTGGGCGTACCATTGAAAACTGTTTCAAAATTGGCAATGCACAAACTCTTTGTACTCGCAGTAATATGACATGACACATTGCTGAAAAATGTTACAAACTTATGGGTTATCCTCTTGTAGACAAATAAAGTGAGAGAATAAAAACTCAAGCAAGTTTTGCTAATTGTATCATTGATAGAAGGGAAGAAATTTCTGGAGAAAATGTTAATCTGAAATCAAAAGAAAATATAAGCAGTTGATGACCCTTCTTCAACAAAAGAAGCACGTACATGTATCTCCTATAACAAACAATGCACATATTGTTGGTGAACAAGCGGTAGGTTTTCTATCATCTTTTCAAGAATCTGAATTCTCTTGTTTATCAGCATATACACATGAATTTACAGATGATGTAAGTATTCCCTGGATCATTGACACAAGTACAATGATCACATGATCTGCTGAACTTCATTTTATGTTAAAATTATCTCACGAGTTTCCAATATGGTCAGGTTACCAAATGGAATTAAAATTCCTTTCACTCACACTGGTGTTGTTTGGATTTCAGAATCATTAATTTTGAAAGATGTTCTTTGTGTACTATCATTCATCTACAACCCTAAATCAGCCAAGAAAATAACTGAATCCCTCACTTGTGTTCTTTATCTTTCCGACTTCTGTTTTATTCAAGACCTTAGATCGTGGACCATGATTGGGAAGTCTAGATCAAACATAGTCCCTATCATTTACTGAGGCAAAAATTTTCTTCTTTTGAACTTGCAAAAAGATTCCCAAAGTTTTAAGTGGATCTTCTTTTGAATATTATTGCTGCTACAATAAACCCTGCTCTAACCTTTGGCATTATCATCTAGGACATTTATCAAATTCAAGATTGAGGTTGACTGATGATACATCTATCAAAAACAATGTTGATTATAATGAAGGAATACCCTATCCAATTTGTCCCCTTGCCAGACATAATCCCTTCCCTTTTCCTACCAGCATACACAAAATTGCTTTCATTTTTGAACGAGTTCATTGTTATATTTGGAGGTCAAAAGTATTTTTTAACTATAGTAGATTTTTTAAGAAGCACTGTAATATATTTGCTTAAAAACAAATTTGAAGACAGAACTAGTATTAGACTCATCTGATGCCAAGATCAAGATGCTTGGAAGTGACAATAGAGCAGAAATAAAATGGCAACGTTCTTGGACAACTAAGGTATGATACGCTAAAGACGCTGTGTTGAAACTATACAACAGAATGGGATTGTGGGGAAAAAAAACATTGACACATTATGAATGTGTCTTCTGCCTTAAAATTTCAGTCTAATGTTCCTCTCAAATTTTGGTTCTTGACTGTTGTCTATCTGATTAGCAGGACACTAAACCACTGCTCAGCAACAAGACACCTTATGATTTCTCTTTGAAGTCAAGACCCAGTTTAGTCATTCAAAAGTTTTTGGGTGCATGTGTTTCGCTATCACTTCTTCTCAAGGCCGGACCATGTTTGATCCCAAACATAAGAATGTATTTCTCTTGGATATCCTTTTGAAACCAAAGGATATAAATTATAAGACTTGAGCAATCCCAGAGTCTTCATGTTTCTGAGATGTGATATTCTATGAACACATGTTTTTCCTTTCAGTATGAGTTACAACAGGACAACATCAAAAGAAATGATGAAGTGCTTCTTCAAGCACCTCATGAAGGCTGCAATAACATTTCTTATGGCCAGAGTGATTTACTGCATATAGTACTTCTTTCGAGCTCATCATCACACTTGGTTGCCGCTGACATTCTGTCAGAGGGAACATGTGAATCTTCCACTTTAGAAGATATTTCAATTTCCATCACAAACACTGTCTTTACCTGCTGAGATTCCAAAGTATTGTGCTGCTCCCATATTGACCTCTATTCACAAACCTTAATTGACAAGAAGAGTGCCTCAATATCTTCAGGATTTTCATTGCCAGCATGCTTAAGCTAAGGATTCTAAGGAGGTTACATCCAACACTCAGCTTCAAGTATCTCTTATCCTACTGGTGATTGCTTGATTTACAACAATCTTGCAACATCATTTCAGGCTTACTCAACTTCTATCTGATCTCATTTTGAACATGCCACCAACAATCAAACAGTAAATGATCCAAAATGGTGCCAAGCCATTAATGTAGAACTGCAAGCCTTGGAATCCAACAAGACCTAGGTGCTGACTATCTTGGTTGGAAAGAATTGTATTGATTGCTGATATGTATGCAAAATCAATTATAATTCGGATGGCACTGTTGAGAGGAACAAATCTCATGTAGTAGCAAAAAGACTTACGTAGAAGAAATTAATTGATTATCACAATACCTTATCCCTGGTGACCAAATTTGTCACTGTTCGACGTCTGCTTTAAATTGCAACCATCAAAGGATATATCCTACACCAATTCAATGCTAATAATGTATTCTTCCATGGTGATTTACATGAAAAAAATCTACATACGAAAGTTGCCTGGGTAAAACAAAGAACCACATAAGTGTGTAAATTACTCAAAAAGTTTTGTATGGCATGAAGCAAGTCTCAAAGCAGTGGTATTCAAAATTCCCAAACTCTCTCATTAGCTTTGGCTTCAAACAGTCAAGGGCCAATTACAACCTTTCCACATTGAGAACCATGAACTCCTTCGTTGAATTACTCGTGTATGTTGATGATATACTTGTTGCAAGTAACTCCACAGCTGCCATCAACATCCTCAAAAATTTTCTTCACTCACGATTTAAAATAAAGGATCTTAGACTCGTGAGATACTTCCACAGAATTATAGATGCTCGTTCTTCAAAAGGCATTTTAATTAGTCAACAAAAATATACATTGGACATTTTGGCCAACACTGGAACACAAACCTCTCAACCCATCACGCTTCCACTGGAACAAAATAGTAAATACAACAAAGCTACAGGATCCAATTGTCTGATCCTACTGCCTTCAGGCTATGAAGCATGGACACCAATACGGAATACGGACATGACATAATACTGATACGCTAACACGCTATTTTATAAAAATCAAGGACACGATACGTTGGAGACATATAAACTAAAATTATGGTTTATAATTTTTATAATTGATCATTACAATTATTTTATATAAAATTTGTGGGTTATCGCCTTTATTTATGATAAAGAAATTAAATCCTTACTCTATAAAATATCAGCTATTTTATTGCCTTCATTTGCTTTACCTTCGTAATTATCTTCACTTTTTTAAGTTATGACTCTATATCCTATGAAAATTTGGTAAAACAAATGCGCCGCCTATCACGAAAGAAGAAACTTCTATTGACTGAAAGATATTCCTGGGAGTAGGGACTATTAACAGAAATGAAAGAGAGACATACAGTTTTAAGTTTTTAAAATTATAAAACTGGCCACATTTTTTAAAATTCACAAAACGATAATTTTTTAAAAATTATAAAATTATTCAAAATGTCCAAAACATGTCAGAACATATTCGAAAAATGTCCAAAATATGTCGGGACGTATCCAGAGTATGTCTAAAACATATCGGGATGAATCCGAAACATGTTGGACAAAAACGGGACATGTCAGCGACACTTTGAGCCCGAAAGAGTGTTCGTACTTCCTAACTTTTCGGAGATTAATAGGCCAATTGATGTAGCTAACCATCTCACTGCCATATATTAAGTATAGTGTCCAGACCTTGAGCGAATTCATGGATAAATCATGTGATGTACACTACATAGCAACCCGTAAAATACTGTTGT
>JAOVVI020008863.1:0-13947 GCA_028571085.2 Nepenthes alata
CGAAACAAAATCTATCATGATATGCTCCCATTTCCTACTGGGAATCAACAAAGGGTACAAAAATCCTGGAGGCTTCTTATGGTCGACCTTAATTTGTTGGCATACAATGCACCTTGCCACATATGCCGCAATCTCCCGCCTCATATTTCGTCATCAGAAACTCTTTTTTATACTCAGATACATCTTTTTCATTCCGAGATGAATTGTATACTTTGACCTATGGGCCTCATTCAAAATTTTCTTGTTTAATTATTCAATATTTGGAACAAAAATCCTATCCCAAAAGCAAAGAATTCCATTCGCGTGAATATTGAAATCTGCCCGCGACTCATTACCCAAATCTTCGACAATTTTCATCAAATATGAGTCGCTCATTTGAGTCTCCTTAATCTTCTCCATAATCACGGGCTACACTTGGAGATATAATAAAATCATCATTGACCCTTGGGAGTGTAATTGAATAGTATAACCTTTCATTCCATCTAACATCACTCATTCCTTAATCATTAAATGGGCCATTATACTCGAAGATTTCCGACTCAAAGAATTGGCCACCACATTCGTTTTCCCTCGCTGATATTGGATTTCGTAATCATAGTCTTTCAACAAGTCCATCCATCTACGTACTTGCATATTTAGTTTCTTCTATAAGAACAAATACTTTAAACTTTTATGGTCCAAATACACCACGAATTGTATCCCCATACAAGTAATGCATCCAAATTTTTAGCGAAAAGATCACAACTGCCAATTCCAAGTCATGGGTAGAATAATTTTGTTCATGAACCTTCAACTGCCTTGACCCATAGGAAACCACCCGGTCACGTTGCATTAATACACAATTTAAACCCTTCTTAGAAGCATCACAGTGGACCACAAAGCCTCTCGATCCATTCAAAATTGACAATGTTAGGAAGGAGGTCAATCTATTCTTCGATTCCCGAAAGCCCCTCTCATAATTCTCGTCCAAAAGAAAGATTGTTCGCTTTTGAGTCAAACGTGTCAGTGGCACTGCAATCCTCAAGAAATTTTCAACAAAGCGCCTATAATAACCATCCAAACCCAAAATACTCCGTACTTTGGTAACATTGGTCGGTCTATCCCAATTAGCCACAATTTTAACCTTTTTTGGATCCATTGAAACACCTCATTTGGAAACTATTTGTCCCAAAAATGACATTATTTTCAACCAACATTCACATTTATTTAATTTAGCGAACAACTACCTTTCCCTCAAAATCTACAGCGCAATCCTTAAATGCATTTTATACTTAAAACTCTTCAAATAGATCAAAATATCATCAATAAAAACGACTACAAATAGATCTAAATAAGATTAGAAAACCCAATTCATAAGATCCATAAATGTTGTCACTGCATTTGACAATTCAAAAAGAATCACCAAAAATTCATAATGGCCTTATCTTGTTCTAAAAGTCATCTTGGGTACGTCCTTATGCTTAATCTTCAACTAATGGTACCCCGATCATAAGTTGATCTTAGAAAAGATCTAAGCTCTTTGCAATTGTTCGAATAAACTATCTATTTTTAGGAGAGGATACTTATTTTTTATTATGATCTTATTCAACTCCCAATAATCCACATATAGCTGCATTGATCCATCATTCTTCTTCAAAAAAGTACTGGAACACCCAAAAGAGGAACATTTGGCCGAATAAAACCTTTCTCTAACAGATCTAACAATTGATGCTTCAATTCCTTCAATTCAGATGGAGCTATTTTATAGGGAGCCCTTGAAATTGGTGCATATCTCGGCACAATATCAATGGAAAATTTAATCTTCCAATTAGGAGGTAAACTAAACAAATCTTTCAAAAAGACATCCTCAAATTCATATACTACCAGAATTTCCTCAATGGCCACATTATGACTCCCATATGTGATCACATACACTAAATAAGCTTGATACCCATCCTTCATCAAGTGGCTTGCATACAAGGCCGAGTTTAATCTGGTTGTCTCTTTTCTAACTCTTCCTTAGAACTCAAAAGATTCATACCCGTTGACTCAAATTGGACACTAGGGATACATAATGTCGGCCAACAAAGACTTGCGTACTGAGGTAGCTACCACCAATGTACATTCCAAAATTTGAGGGGGCACATACAATTTACAAACAAATTTAGGGGCCACAAAAGAATGCGTGGACCCGAGATCAATCAAAACATGTGCCATAGAATTAAAACTTTGCATATTACCTTCAACCATCAAAGGGTCCGCCATTGCATCCCTTACTATTGCCACATAGGCCTTTTCGGGAATAGTGGTCTTCCTCTCTGAACGCCTCGGAGGGGCTGGATAATCCTTTGCCATATGGCCAACTTGGCTACAATTGAAACGCGCTCCACTGATAGTAGCGTAGCCTCCCGATATGATTTTTACCACAAAATTCACATACTGTCCTCGTATACAGGGGCTTTGTTGGCGAAGACTTCACACTGATCAACTTTCCCTTGTCTTGAGCCTTAGACCTTGAATGGGAGCCTTCGATTCTTGAACTTTGACCTCTATTCTCCGGTTTTTGGCACGTCCAAATTACCCAAAATCACAATAAATGTTAAAATAATTCAAACGGAGATCCAGGATATTACAGTTCGCCTCCAAGCTCCATGCAACGTATCCGAAGCCCATTAATTTGAATGGATAAGAACAATAAAAACGTAAACCAAAAGTTTAGTAAATATTAGTATATAATATAATAACAAATGCGTCCAAAATTAGGATAAAGGTTGAAAACATATACAAAATGTATAAAACCACAATTCAAAAACCCGTCAACAAAAGTCCAAATGTGGTTTCATACTCAAAAGTATAATCCAAAACAAAAGTCACAAGATCCAATTATACTAGACCGACTGAATACCAACTATCGGTAAAACCTGCAAATTTCAATCAAAATTTCAAATACAAGTCAATATAGGTAAAATATATTGAAAATCTAAAATATGTATTAATCGGAGAATCAAAGATTGAAAGACTAACTTGAGAAAGGGTTACACTTATTCTTGGTAATTTGAGGCCATAAACTACTATTTAAACTAGTAGATGTGCGATCTCTATATTATTCCATATAGATATATTGGAATAATATATAGACAGGACTGAATGCTACTTTCCTTTTTTATCCGTGGATGATAGATGCACTCCTAAAGTCTGTCTAATATATTTCGTTTGAATATATTAGTTTCGTTCAATTTCTTACGATGGTTCTCATAAAAACACAACCGAGGAGGGTCTATATATCACATATCACAAAATGTTTCCTATCTGGTAGAAAAGGTCGAAGCTTCCACTTGGGAAGGCTAAATCACAAAGCTTTTCCCTTAGTAAAGGTCACATCTTGGATCACAAAATGAAGATAGAGCCCGACCCGAAGCACAATGCATGGATACCACATGCACGGCCCATGTGCAAGTTTTTATGACTTTTTTTTTTTTACAAATGTACTTATATATGAATATAATACCTCAAAACATTTACTTATTTTTCACAAAATGAGCAAAATCCTCAAATATTAATAAACCAAAGCAAAATCCCAAAATAACCTATAAAAGGGACATGCATGCACGAGAAAATCAAATAGGGTACGTAAACTAACATGCATGAATATTAAAATTACCAAATATAAGCAAAAATATTCGAAAATGAAAATAAACCAAAAATAGGGCGTAAAGATACTTCTCTTAACTTCCAACTAAATAGATTTGATAAAATGATATTTTGAACTATCTCTTCTCCTATTTCTTTCTTCCTTCTCCTTCTCTTTCTCTCTCCTCTTCCTTCTCGAGCAAAATTACCGAAACAATGCATGTCAGGCCTTATATAACTGAATCGGCACATGAGTGCCGCGCCAAACCCCATGCACAAACGAGCTCTCTCTCAGGCTCCCCTTGAGCATGCCTACTATGGATCTCATCCTCGAGCGCTGCCTCGGGCGCTCATCGAGCGCTCCCCAATTTGGAATCCGCGTTCAAACGTGCATCGGGTGTGCCTTGGGCGTCAAACTGCATCTTTTGCTCCAAATATCCTTCAAATTCCACATTACACAATTTTATCCAACATACCCAAAATTAACCTAAAATAAACGGATAATATCAAATAAATCGAACGGAACCGGGCATTACAAATATAGTGTGACATCATCATAGATCTCTCCATTTCATAGAACTATCTATTGATTTTAGGGATATCTTGCTCATATTTTGACTTGCTCATTTTTTATGTAAAATTAGTAAATTATTGAAGTATTATGTTTTGCTTATACGTATCTTTTGCTCTTTTGGTTCTGGGGCCTCTATCCATTGTGCTAATTTTGCTTCCACTCTTGTTCTAGTTTCATCTATCAAACTATCATCTGCAAACGACATAGTTGAATCCAAGTTTATCATCGGAAAGGGAAAATTACTGATTCATGCTTACTTTTACCATCAATTTACTTACATCTTACCCCTCCTTTTGGAGATCATCCACTCTAATAATACTTCCAAGAGTGGCTTCTGATCAGGCCAGAAAAAAACAAAAAAAAAAAAAAAAGGAAAGAAAGAACAAATGGAAGTCGTACCACCCAAAGTAGTGGTATCCAAGCATGACTAGCAGACCAGCCTCCAAGGGAAAACAATTTCCCCCCTCTTTAATCCTTTTTATTTATTGGATTTTACAGTAAGAGGAGGGAATTGTTCATAGCAAATCGTTTTTCTCATGCTTATACCTTACTTTATCATGCCCATGCGGATTCAATTATCATCTTCTAGAAGTCTCTGCAAACAGAAAAAAATCTTAAATAGGTGTTTAGTCTAAGTTCGTTCCGAGAAAAATTGAGGTCCAAGACACCTTCCTATTGATCATCTTATATTTAATATTCATCCAGAATACCAATCCAACTATCCAAGCATCACTCTGGAACCTGATTTTATCCCCTTCTCTAAATGAAAGCTGTTGTGAATTCTTCCCATCTCCTTTTGTTTTTGGACTTCAACAAGGAAACACCAGTTAACCTTGAATTAAAAAATTGTATTTTATTGGCTACCTTCAACACCATAGATTACTTTAACCACTACCTTCAAAGGCTGTAATTCTCTACCATTACCTTCAAAGGCTGTCATTCACTACAATTACTTTCGAAGGCTGTCATACCCTACCACAAACCTCCAAAACAATTTTGATAGTGACATTTTGTCCAAAATGACAGAATCCTTGACCAAAAGCCTCCCTTTTTTTGACTATGGGAGTAATACAACCTACCTCACCACAAAATATTTTTAATGAATCTCTTCAACCTTGAAAAGAAAATGTACTTCCATGCCCTTTAGTTACTGAAGTAGGTGTAGATAACAAAGACACATAGTAAGGGTAGGATTCAAAGTGTGCTCTTATCAGAGTGAGCCTTTCAATTGTTGTGAGATACTGTCACCCCCAGACAAGCAACCTCTTCTCAAAATTGTTTATCACTTGCTTCCTTGTTTTTTATGCCTCTATTTCAGCACTGATAGGAAGCCAAGTATGAAATTGGAGGAATTTGTCCAATTTTCCACTAAATACTTCAACTACAATTGCTTCCACACATTCATCATCAAACCTCTAATCTGTTGTCCTTTCATGAGTTCACTGCAAAACTGATATCAGACCCCTATGAGTTCCTCTAATCCGGTGGCCAGAATCTTAGCTAAAAATTCAGTAAACTGGAGTGACCAAGCTTGTCAGTCCCAATTCTGTGATATTATTTGCCTCTGGTATCTTCAGATTGTTGATTCAATGAAGTCACCCATTCCCCACTGATTCTCATTGTCAGTGAAGAACCGCAACATCTATGCCTTGACTGTTTACTTATAATGCGGAGAAAATGTTTCCCATAATAGTGCCATCCTTGCCTATAGTGTTGTATCTGATCATTTCATTTACTGCCTTAGCCATTTCATCATTCTCTAATCCTCTGTCATGTGCTCAGTTATAAACCATTAAATGTCCATTTAGACATCACTATCAGCTTCTATAATCTACCCCAGACCCGTGGCTGATCTGTTCTTTGTTTTCCGGCATTCTTCCTTCCCAAGAGTTTGTAAATATAGTTAAAGCTGCAATAGTATCCTGTGGAAGAACTGTGCCTCATGATCAACCTCTTCAAACTCATCTCCTTAACACTTCCTTTCACAATCTTCACAATCAACAAGTCCCTTCTCCTTCTTCAGAACATCTTACCCATCTTTCTCATCTCTGGACGGAAACATCTTGCACTTCTTTGAACTCTGCTTTCTTGATTTCTCTTCCTGTTGCAGATTTCTGACAATTTTTGGTCATATGCTTACAAATATTGCTACATTTCTCATGGGAGTTTCAGGTTTCCTAAAATTGAAAGTTATAGGCTTTCTTTGTTTCCATTTTCAGGTTAATAACAATATGACTGTTGATGGAATCGATTTTTATATATCTGACGCTTTTGGTAAAGGGTTGTATGACTCCTGCAAGGACGTAAAGTTTGGTACTATGAACACCCGAGCCATAGATTTTGTTGCTGGTGGTGCTCAAAATTTTACAGGTAAATTGTACTTTCAAGTTGCAGCTTTAATGAACCCTCTGGTTTTTTAGAGACAGATGACTGCCTTCCCGTACAACGGCATTGAATAATTGCATGGAATTGTGGATTTCTAGTGTAAGGGCTGGTCAGATGCCACTGTAAAAGGTGGGAAGAAGGCAAAAGTTGAAAGGGAAGGTGATCTTAACATGTGGTTTTGTGTGAAAGTTGTCTGGAATGTGCTTTAGTTTAGACTGTTTTTATTCCTGTATAATATCTGGGCATGTTAATTTTTCTCTTACTTTATGTGTAGTGGAACTTATCATTTATTTCTGACAACAATTGTTCTGAAACTTTGTTGCATGATTAGAATTTTCACAATTATAAAGATGTCTTATAGCATTGCCTACTAGCATGGCTATTTAAGATCATGCTGTAGCTGAATTTACGATTTTGGTTTTATTTATGGACCATCTATTTGTTTCTAGTCTTTTGTAGTCATAATTTCATATTTCTTAGTATGATTTGAATGCAACTTTCTTTGCCTGTGCTTATTTTTCTATATTCTGTGCAGAGTGGTTTGCTTTCCTTGGTAGGCAAGCAGGCCTGAACGAGCCAGGTTCCCCATATGCAATAAATTTTCGCTCAAGCATTGCCAACTCTTTAGGGATGAGACCCATGAATGTGTCTAGTTATTCATGCACTGATGCATCACTGGGTTGTTCTTGTGGAGACTGTCCATCATCTCCTGCATGCTCTACATCTGCTGCGCCTTCTCCTCCTAAGGGGAGTTCCTGTATATTGAAAATTGGCTCTCTTAAGGTGAGAGCAGGTTGCAAAGTTTTTATGACTGCTCTGCAGATGCAATGGCATAACATGATATTAATGAGTGCAGTGGACCTTTGTATGGTTACTAATTACTTGTTCCAATTGCCATCTGCTGATTTAATGCTTCAATTGGCTGTCTGTAGGCAAAATGTGTCGATGTTGCTGTTGCTATTTTATATTTTATTTTAGTTGGCGTGTTTCTTGGGTGTGGATATAGTCATAGAAAGAAAGAAATGAGGCCGGTCTCAAGAACAAGGCCATTGATGAAAGTCACAAGTAGTTATGGAAGACATTCTGATGACAGAAAAGATGGGAACCTTCCAGTGCCAGTATGTTTCGATTTGCCTTCGCTTTTTTGGATGTTCTGTTTTACAATTAGTCTTTTCTGTGATCAACTCCTGAGTTTGTCATTCACATGCTATCAGGTTACAATTTATAAAATCATTAGGCATCTGCTATGCTTGCATATCAGCTCATTATTAAAATGTTTCTTGAGGATCTTCTTAATTATTGTGTTGCGTGTATTCTGTTCATCTTGTTACTTGTTTTATATAGGTCCACGTTATCATGCAATATCTTTTCATGTTCATTCAAAGCTTGCCTGTCCAGTCTATGAATTTATTGTCTAGCAGCTATTATTACAGTGTTTCTTCTTTTTTGAATTTACTGTTTATCAGATTCTTGAAGATGCTATGCAGATATCAAATGGAGTCAGACTTTCAGTTGTGCAGGGATATATGTCAGAATTCTATAGGTCAGTGTATTTTCTGAAAATGCTTAATTTAGTCCAGGATGAAAATTTTCTGGATTTTGTTGAGCTTTTAGTCACATGATCTCGTTTTGGTTATGATGTTGATAATATATGTGTCTTCAGGAAATATGGGATGTGGGTAGCCAAGAGACCGTCTCTTGTGCTGTTTTCATCCTTGTCCATTGTTCTTATACTATGTTTAGGTCTAATCCGTTTCAAAGTGGAGACAAGTCCTGAGAAGGTAATGTTTACTGTCTTTGCTTATTAGGTGTATTTCTTTCTATCCAACTCTTCTTGGTTGCATCATTCATCAATAAAAGACTCCACTGCATATTGGGCTGTTGTGGGGGATTTTAATTGGATATAACAATCATAAATTTGAACACGGAAATATAAAGGATGAAATAAAGGGATTCTGCTTGGCACAGTTTGTGAATATATCTTTCACTTCTGAACCAAAACAGGTTTACCTCTTCTCCAGAAATAAAAATGTAAGTTTATCTTCTCACATACTTTCTCCTAGCCAAATGTTGAAACATTGTCATCATTGAAGTATACCTGTTGTCTGGGGAATTATACAGAGTACACATACAAAACACTGGCTGCAGTTGTTCGAAACAAATAACATATTGTCTACGATGCAAATAGAACAGAACATGACATGGGACAAAATGCAGTTTGTAGTGGAACATTGATATTGCTGGCTGGTTGCAAGGCTTGAAGATACCATCCACTCACACAAGAGTGTGGGGTAAGAGAAATGTGAGAAGCCAGGTGTTCATTGAGATCATAAGCCTTCTCAGAGTGAAGCAAATGATTCCGAATAGTGATGGTGGCTGCATGCAACCTTCAAGTCCAGAAGAAAATATAACACATTGTGCATTTTTTTTCTTTTTTGGTTTTTTTGCCCCAGTTGGTGGGCAGGATGGGAGGGACCAAATCAACTTTAACAGCAAGCACCATAGGAGGATCTGATACCGATATACATATATTCAAGGAATAATTTTTCACCTATACCGTGGGTGGATCAAGATGAATATCCCTGTGCGAATGGCAATGTAATCTGGACCTGTGCTACTCTTAAGAAAAATTCACAGGCATGTTTCTACTTGTTGGAGATTTGGGCGTATTTAGTCGTGTCATGGTTGTGGAGGTCTTTGAACATTCCCATTTCCAATTGCTCAAAATACTCTCAACAGAATGGCAAAATGCCTGCAATAGTTTATGTATTGATTTTGGCAATACATGCATTTTGGAGGGAAACTACAGTTTGTTTCATAAAAATAATTATATGGTTGAAAAGCCAATCTTTGGAGCAATCTTATCAGAAAGTATATTTCTTATATATTTCTTTAATTGAGTCTCTTAAAGTGCCTGATGTGTTCCTCTTTCTATTATCCCGCAGAGCATCTTTCAGTCATACTATAATGCTTGGTTGTTGTTTACTCTCTGTTATATTCTAACATGTAGATTTTCAGCTTTGGGTAGGGTCTGGTAGCAGGGCTGCAAAGGAGAAGCAATTTTTTGATAATCATTTGGCACCTTTCTACCGAATTGAACAGGTTCTGCTGTGCTTTTCAATCATCTGTTAGTTGTATACAATGAGTGAGGGAGTGAGGCATTTGATTGATGCTGTATATCAAAATTCAAATTGTTTATGTGCTGCACTGTTGACTGATTTCTTGATTTTCTATTACATGATGTATACATTGCCGGCTAAAAGTTCTTAGGCTGCACTGTTGATAAATTTATGAAGAATTGGTTTGGTTATGGCTAAAACATCTTGTCAGGGTTTGTACTTTGGCTTCAACATTAATATTTTAGTGAAAACTGAAAATGACAATTACTTTCCAGCATAAGAAGTCAATGAGGACTGAGAATTTGTGGTCTTCTAGGAGCAACGGTGCCCTGCTATAAAAGAATTTTTTAACGACATGGCATAAAACATTTTGTTATACATTATTTTGCTCAAATTAAACATATATTCTATTTGCATTCTAATATTAGCATCAAAATGTTTATCTAGTTTATTTTCCAAAATTGGCTAATGTCAACTTAGGCTGGAATACTTTATACCATATATTGACATAAATGCATATGCATATTGTTAAATTCCCGTGTGGGCATTCTCTGATTCCTTCTGATTACTGATAGTTGTATCTTCGATATCCTCTTGGATTTATTTATTAGGACATCTTGTATCCTCTTTGTTTAATTTATTCCTTTCTTTGATAATAGTATTTTATCATTGACAAGACTAAAAAAGTTCAGCTTTATATGCAACTTGTGTACATTCCCAATTACTACAGGTTTCATGGAATGCTTCACATTTTAGCAAGATAGTCTGTTATGTTTTCTGGAAGATGCTAATACTGTGTACTTTTATTGCCTGTTTTACTTCTCAGCTTATAATTGCAACAATGCCTGCTGAAGGGAAGGGACGATCACAAAGTATTTTGACAGAGGACAATATAAGGTTACTTTTCCAAATACAACAGAAGGTAAGATGGGCAACTTGTGTTAAAAGCAGTAGATTTGATTAATCAGGATTTAGAGTTGATGTGGAATGTGATGAGTGTTTCCTGTTATTTGCTATATGTTGCAGTGTTTATGTCTGTTTGATGCTGTTCTATTAAGTGTAGTCAACCTTGACAGGTTGATGGAATTCGAGCAAATTATTCAGGCACATTAGTATCTCTCACTGACATTTGCATGAAGCCACTTGGCCAAGATTGTGCCACTCAAAGTGTTTTGCAGGTAATGTTCATTGGTCTCTGGTGTGCCTTGTCTGTATGATGCATTATTCCTGTTGCTTGAGCTCATTGTACATTGCTTTGTTCTGCGACCACTTCCGAAAGCATATGCTATGAAGAAGTTATATCAACACTGAATTTCGTTGAGTTTGTGATTGGCAGTTAAACAATTGGCCTATCTAAAACGATGAAATATTCAGACCTAGGAGCTCCATGAAACAAAAGCTCTGTAGTTATATTACCCAACGTCTTGTTATCTGAAAAAGAGTATGCAATCATTTGAACTCGAATGTGAAATCCATTTCTTTGAAGAAATGGAGGAAAAATATCCATGTTAAAGTTTCAAATAGTTTATTGCAATTCTCTTGATTTCTTTAGAAGTGAGGCTTAAAATTAGGAGTCAAAATAAAAAAAAAATATATCTTCGCAATTGCAGTTCCAATTTCCCTGCTTCATGAACAGATCTACACCTTTTCTTGTTTTGGAAAAAATTGATTATATCATAGCAGGAAATGACCTCTGGAAGAATTTTTCAATCACTGTGAATTATAACCTGGAGCTATGATTTATCTGATTTTACCCTATCCTATCTCTGATTGAAGATTAGAACTTTTAATCTATCTGCTTTGCACTTATGTCATCTAAATTTCATAGATTTCAGTAGTTTTTTGTGATTGACTTGATGTTATCCTCTTTTTTCCTTCTGTGGCAGTACTTTAAAATGAATTCTGATAACTTTGATGATTATGGTGGAGTGGATCATGTTAATTATTGTTTTCAGGTATATGCTGTTAATCTTCTCTTTTTTTGTTGTATAACTTAGAAAACATTCTACTACGTTCAAAATTACATTGACATATTAGAAACTTGTGATTTTATTTCTTTTATATCAGACTCAATATCTGCATATTGTTGATTCATTTGTAGCTCTTATGAAAAAATAGCATGACATTATCTTAAGTTCAAGTGTTTCAATGTCTTTAGTGTATCAGTTTGATTCATTCTACACGTGTCAGCATGTACTTCGTAGCTGGACAAATTAGTTGATTCATGCACATACGATACAAGAAAATTTATTCAATCACTTTGATCCATGGATGAAAATATTAGTATCGGTATCAATCGTGGTCATATCGATATCGAACCATACATATTGATATTGGATATATTGGACGGAATGTTTTTTTTGAAAATCATAAGTTGACAAGATCTTATCAGCTATATATTTGCCAAATATCGGCCACATTGACTGTATTAGTCGGTATGAAAATATATTGTGGTATTCTTGTGATATCGGGAAATATAGATAACGGGACCACGATACCGATACATGTTGGGCAATACATATCGTAACAACCGATATTTCCATTGATGCTTGGATCTATTTAGTATTAAAATGGATCCAATCTTCTATCATCAGATGGTGTCCTTTGACAGAAAGGTCAAAGGATGCATGAAGCATCTGTTGGTTGGGGATCTTCTTTCTTGTTGGGTGGTCTTGTTCTACGTTTTGAGACCAAAATATTAAATCTGATTATACAAAGGCTAATACTCGAGCATGGTTGGGGCATTCCGTCTCCTTTTCTTCATCCCTGATTCGAGCTTCATGATGAGATGAACCGTGTGTACAACGTTTTAATCCTCCAGATGAAATCCTAATGTGAAAGAAGTCCGAGGCATTTGGGTTTGGTGAATCTGTCCAACTACTGACTGTTAATGGCCCTCTTATCTCTGTAGAGGAAGATGAAGTTTTGGGAGTGAAAGAAATTTCTGTTAGGATTACTGTGAGGTAAGTTGGAGGGAATTAATTTTCTTGCAAGAGAAATTTGGCTGTGAAGAGTTACTTTTCAGGTAAGGTCCTTTTTTGCATGGGTTGCTGTTGAAGAGAGATGTCAATCTTTTGTGAGGAAAAATCATAATTAAAATGCAGCTAAAAATAATTTTTTTTTCATGATTTCATTTACAGGATCCCCCTTTTTAATAGGAAAGTGATGATAAGATATTTATATGAGAAAACGAAATTGATGCGAAATGTACTGTTCATCCTGAAGATGAATTGAAGAGTCCAGTCAAAATAGTATTTATACTAGTATTCTTGATTTGTTGTTTTATTTGTCTCACAAGCTAAAATCATAAAGTATATGTGCTAGTACTTATTGAATTCTTTAACACGTAGAAAAGAAACACTTCTTGTGGTGTTATTTTTCCCCCAAGGCACACCTCCCTATGTATAGGGAAAAGGAAGGGGAGAGAAGGGGGAGGGAAGGAGGCTCCCTCTAAAATAAATGACAGTGCAAAAGGGGGAAGGGAGTCGGTTGGCTCCCTTTAAGCTGCATGCAGAGGAAGCAATTTGGTTCCCCCTAATGCGAGGGAGAGAATTTTGCGCCCTAATTAATTTTTAATTAATCTTTAATAAATTCAAATTGTATGATAGTATAATATGTGTGATCTATTAAATTTAATATCAAATTGTCATTAGAAAAATGTCAAATTTCATTTAACTCATTAAACACTTTTATTTATAATTGAATTGAACTGTCAATACTTGTTATATTAATCAATAATTAAACAATTAAGATTTCTAAGAACATGAATGATTACTAGTAGTATATCTCGACCACCTAGATGAAGTGAATAATTATATATCCAAAGAACTTTTTCATAACAGTTACCTTATATCATTCCATCATCCTATATCCCGAATAATTGAAAGGTATGGAATAAGTCAACCTTTATTTAATTTGCTCATATGCATACATGATATTTGAAATAAATGATTCATTTAACTAGAAGCTGCTTTCTAATTTTTAGATCACATTAGTCAAGGATTTAATGAATCATCAATTCAACTAATTATGTGGGACATTTTTTCTCTTTTTCTAGGAATGATGGATCCTTTATTAATTACTCTTCTATCTCTATATGCTTCATATCATATCCAATAAATACCTCTATGCATTCAATTATTGAACATATTAGTTATATCAAGGTGCAACTATTTGCTTGGTGTCTCAAGTCTAAGGATTATTTATATAACTATTATGTGAGGGCTTCTTAATGACATGCAGAATTCCATCCAAAAGCAC
>JAOVVI020008864.1:0-13947 GCA_028571085.2 Nepenthes alata
CTGGGAGCGATACTCGGGGTGCTGGGCGCGACATTGGAGGTGCTGGGAGCAATACTCGCAGTGCTGGGTGCGACACTGGAGGTGCTAGGAACGACACTCGCAGTGCTGGGAACGACACTCGCAGTGCTGGGTGCGACACTTGCGTTGCTGGGCTTGACACTAGTTGTGATGGGAGCGACACTCAAGGTGCTAGGTGTAACATAGGAGATGATGGGATCGACACTCGGGGTGCTGGGCGCGACACTTGAGGTGTTGGGTGCGACACTGGCAGTGTTGGTAGCAACACTCGCGGTGCTGGGTGCGACACTTGAGTTGCTGGGAGGGACACTTGCGGTACTGGGCACGACACTGGGGGTACTGGGAGCAACACTGCCAGTCCTAGACGCGACAATAGAGGTGCTAGGGGCGACACTCGGGGTGCCGGGCGTGAGACAGGAGGTGCTGGGAGCGACACTGTCGGTGCTGGGCGCGACATTGGAGGTGATGGGAGTACTCTAGAGGTGCAGGGAGCGACACTCGCGGTGTTGGGCGGGACACTAGAGGTGCTGGGTGCGACACTCGTGGGGCTGGGCGCAAAACTTGAGATGTTGGTTGCGACACTGCCGTTTCTGGGCGTGACACTGGAGGTGCTGGGTGCGACACTGGAGGTGTTGGAAGCGATACTGGAGGTGCTGGCAGCGACACTTGGGGTGCTTGACGTGACACTAGAGGTGCTTGGATTGACACTTGCGGTGCTGGGAACGACACTTGAGGTGCTGGGAGTGACATTCGCGGTGCTGGGCATGACACTGGAGGTGCTAGGAGCAACACTGGCAGTGCTGGGCGGGACACTTACGGTGCTGTGCGGGACATAGGAGGTGCTGGGAGCGACACTCGCAGTGCTGGGCGTGACACCGGAGTTGCTGTGAGCGACACTCGTGGTGCTTGGCGTGACTTTCGCGGTGCTGGACGCGACACTGGAGGTTCTGGGTGCGACACTGGCAATGCTGTGAGCAACACTCACGGTGCTGGGTGCGACACTAGAGGTGCTGGAAGTGACACTTGCAGTGTTGGGCGTGACACTGGAGGTGCTGGTAGCGACACTCGGGGTGCTGGGCACGACATCGGAGGTGCTGGGAGCGACACTCCAGATGCTGGGCGCGACTCTAGAGGTGTTGGAAGTGACACCCGCGGTGTTGGGTGCGACACTGGAGGAGCTGGGAGCGACACTGGCGATGCTGCGTAAAATGCTGGAGGTGTTCGAAGCGACAGTCGGGGTGCTGGGCATGACACTGGAGGTGCTGGGAGTGACACTTGCAATGATGGGCGTGACACAGGAGGAGCTGGGAGCGACACTCGCAGTGCTGGGTGCGACACTTGCGTTGCTGGGGGCGACACTAGAGGTGCTGGGAGAGATACTCGAGGTGCTTGGCGCATCACTGGAGTTGCTGGGACAGACACTCGGGGTGCTGGCACGACACTGGAGGTGCTGGGTGTGACACTGGCGGTGTTGGGAGCAATACTCGCGGTGCTGGGCGCGACACTAGAGGTGCTGGGAGCGACACTGGCGGTGCTAGGAACAACACTCGCGGTGCTGGGCGTGACATTGGAGGTGCTGGGAGCAACACTCGCAGTGCTGGGTGCGACACTATAGGTCCTGGGAGTGACACTCGTGGTGCTGGGCGCAACACTTGAGGTGCGGGGAGCGACACCCGCGGTGTTGGGCGCGACACTGGAGGAACTGGGAGCGACACTGGCGGTGCTGGGAGCGACAAGGCCGGTGCTGGGCGCGACACTAGAGATGATGGGAGCGACACTTGCGGTTTTGAGCACGACACTGGAGGTGCTGGGTGTGACACTGGTGGTGCTGGGCGTAACATTGGAGGTGCTGCGAGTGACACCCGCGGTGCCGGGGGCGACACAGGAGGTGCTGGCTGCGACACTAGCGTTGCTGGGCGCGACACTAGAGGTGCTGGGAGCGACACTCGGGGTGTTGGGCGAGACACTAGAAGTGCTGGGAGTGATACTGTCGGTGCTGGGCACGACGCTGGAGGTGATGGGAGAGACACTTGCGGTGCCGAGCACGACACTAGAGGTCCTGGGTGCGACACTGGCGGTGCTGGCGGCGACACTGGAGGTGCTGGGTGAGACATTTGAGGTGATAAGAGCGACACTTGCGTGCCAAGCGCGACACTGGAGGTGCTGGGTGTGACACTGGTGTTGCTGGGCACAACACTGGAGGTGCTGGGACCGACAATCGAGGTGCTGGGCGCAACACTGGAGGTGCTAGGAGCAGCACTCGTAGTGCTGGCGCGACACTGGAGGAGTTAGCAGCAACACTTGTGGTGCTGGGCATGACACTGGAGGAGCTGGGAGCAACACTCGCGGTGCTGGGCACGACACTTGAGGTGCTGGGAGTGACACTCGTTGTGCTGGGTGCGACACTCGTGGTGCTGGGTGCGATACTCATGTTGCTGGGGGCGACACTAGAGGTGCTGGGAGCGACACTCGGGGTGCTGGCCGCAACACTGGAGTTGCTGGGAGCGACACTCGGGGTGCTGGGCGTGACACTGGAGGTGCTGGGTGCGACACTGGAGGTGCTGGGAGCAACACTCGCGGTGCTGGGCACAACACTAGAGGTGCTGGGAGCGACACTGGCGGTGCTGGGATCGACACTGGAGGTGTTGGGAGCATTATTGCCGGTTCTGGGCACAAAACGGGAGGTGCTAGGAGCAACACTCGGGGTGCTGGGCCTGACATTGGAGGTGCTGGGAGCGACACTGCCAGTGCTATGTGCGACACTGGAGGTGGTTGGGGCGACACTTGGGGTGCTGGGCGCGACACTGGAGGTGTTGGGAGCGACACTCGGGGTGCTGGGCGTGACTCTTGAGGTGCTGGGAGCGACACTCGCTGTTTCGGGTGAGACATAGGAAGTGCTGGGAGGGACACTTGGGGTGCTGGGCGTGACACTGGAGGTGTTGGGAGCGACAGTCACAATGCTGGGCGCGATACTGGAGGTGCTGGGAGCGACACTGCCGGTGCTGAGTGCGACACTGGAGGTTCGATGAGTGACACTTGGGGTGCTCATCGCGACACTGGAGGTGCTAGCAGCGACACTCGCGGTGCTGGGCGAGACTCTGAAGGTGCTAGGACCGACACTCCGGGTGCTGGCGCGACACTGGAGGTGCTGGGAGCGATACTCGTGGTGTTGTGTGCGACACTAGAGATGCTGGGAGCGACACTCGCGGTGCTGGGTTCAACACTGGAGGTGCTAGGAATGACCCTCACGGTGCGGGCCGTGACACTGGTAGTGCTGGGTGCAACACTTACGTTGCTGGGCGCGACACTAGTGGTTTTGGGAGCGACACTCGGGGTGATGGGTGCGACACCGGAGTTGCTGGGAGTGACACTACCGGTGCTGGGCATGACACTGCGGTGCTGGGAGCGACACTGCCGGTGCAAGGGGCGACACTGGAGGTGATGGGAGCGACACTTGCAGTTTCGAGAGCGACACTGGAGGTGCTGGGAGCGACACTGGTGCTGCTGGGCGCAACACTGGAGGTGCTGCGAGCGACATTCGCGGTGCTGGGCACGACACTGGAGGTGCTCGGTGCGGCATTTGAAGTGATAAGAGCGACACTTGCGGTGCCAAGTGCGATACTGGAGATCCTAGGTGCGACACTGGTGTTGCTGGACGCAACACTGGAGGTGGTCGAAGTGACACTCGAGGTGCTGGCCGCAACACTGGAGGTGTTGGTAGCGACACTCGCAGTGCTGGGCGCGACACTAGAGGAGCTAGGAGCAACACTGGCGATGCTGGGCATGCTACTAGAGGAGCTGGGAGCGACACTCGCAGTGATGGGCCCGACACTGGAGGTGCTGGGAGTGACACTCGTGGTGCTGAGTGGAACACTTGTTTTACTGGGGGCGACACTAGAGGTGCTAGGAGTGACACTCGGGGTGCTGGGCCCAACACTGGAGTTGCTGGGACCGACACTCGGGGTGCTGGGCGCGACACTGGAGGTGCTGGGTGCAACACTCGCGGTGCTACGGGCAACACTGGAGGTGGTGGGAGTGACACGGGCGGTGCTGGGATCGACACTGGAGGTGTTGGGAGCAACACTACCGGTTCTTAGTGCGAAACTGGAGGTGCTCGGAGTGACACTGTGGGTGCTGGGCACGACACTGGATGTGGTTGGAGCGACACTCCGGGTGCTAGGCGCGACACTAGAGGTGCTGGGAGCGGCACTCAGGGTGATGGGCGTGACTCTTGAGGTGCTCAGAGCGACACTCGCTGTTCTAGGTGAGACACTGGAGGTGATGGGAGGGACACACAGGGTGCAGGGCGCGACACTGGATGTGCTGGGAGCGACACTCATGGTACTGGGCGTGAGACTAGAGGTGCTGGGAGCGACACTGCCGGTGCTGGGTGCGACACTAGAGGTTCTAGGAGCGTCACTCCGGGTGCTCGTCGCAACACTAGAGGTGCTGCGAGCGATACTCGGGGTGCTTGGCGCGACTCTGAAGGTGATGGGAGCGACACTCTGGGTGCTGGGCATGACACTGGAGGTGCTACGAGCGATACTCGGGGTGCTGGGTGCGACACTAGAGGTGCTGGGAGTGACACTTGTGGTGCTGGGTGCGACACTGGAGGTGCTGGGAACGACACTTGCGGTGCTGGGTGCGACATTGGCAGTGCTGGGTGCGACACTAGAGGAGCTGGGAGCGACACTCGGGATGCTGGGCGCGACACTGGAATTCCTGGGAGTGACACTCGGGGTGCTGGGCGCAACACTGGAGGTGCTGGGAGCGACACTGTCGGTGCTAGGTTCGACACTAGCGGTGCTGGAAGCGACAGTCGCGGTGCTGGGCGCGACATTGGAGGAGCTGGGATTGACACTCGTGGTGGTGGGAGCCACACCGGAGGTGATGGGAGAGACACTTGTAGTGCTGGGCTCGACACTGGAGCTGCAGGGTACGACACTGGCGTTGCTGGGCGCGAGACTGGAGGTGCTGGGAGCGACCCTCGGGGTGCTGGGCCTGACAATGGAGGTGCTGGGAACGACGCGGTGCTGGGCGGGACATGGAGGTACCCGGAGTGACACCCGCGGTGCTGGGCACGGCACTGGAGGTCCTTGGAGCTACTTTGGCGGTTGTGGGCTCGACACTGGAGGTGCTCGGAGCGACACTGGCGGTGCTGTGCGGGACACTAGAGGTGCTAGGAGCGATGCTCGGGGTGCTAGACGCGACACTCGCGGTGCCCGGTGCGTCAATGGGGGTGCTACGAGCGACACTTGCGGTGCTGGGCGTGACAGTGGAGGTGTTGATTGTGACACTGTCATTACTGGCCGTGACACTGGAGGTACTGGAAGAAACACACGGTGTGCTGGGCGCGACACAGGAGGTGTTGGGAGCGACACTCGAGGTGCTGGGAGCAACACCGGAGATGTTGGGAGCGACACTAGGGGTGCTGGGCACGACACAAAAGGTGCTGGGCGCGACACCGGAGGTGCTGGGAGTGACACTCAGGGTGCTGGGCGTGACTTTGGAGGTTCAGGTAGTGAGACTCGCAGTGCTAGGCGCGACACAGGAGACGCTGGGAGCGACTCTGGTGGTGTTGGGCGCGACACTAGAGGTGTTGGGAGCGACATTTGCGGTGCTCGGCACGACATTAGAGGTGCTAGGAGCGACACTCGCGGTGCTGAGGACGACACTGGAGGTGCTAGGAGCGACACACGCGGTGCTGGGTGAGACACTAAAGGTGCTGGGTGCGACACTGGCGTTGCTGGGCGCGACACTGGATGTGTTGGGAGCGACACTGGATGTGTTGGGACCGACACTGGTGGTGCTGGGCGGGACACTGGAGGTGCTGGGAGCAACACTCGCAGTGCTTGGCGTGACAATGGAGTTACTGGGTGTGACACTGGCGTGGCTGGGCGCAACACTGGAGGTGCTGGATGCGACATTGGAGGTGCAGGGAGCAATACTAGCGGTGAAGGGCGCGACACAGGAGGTGCTGGCCGCGACACTGGAGGGGCTGGGAGTGACACTCGCTGTGCTGGGCATGACACATGCGGTGCTTGGCGTGACACTGGAGGTGCTGGGAGCGACACTCGTGGTGCTGGGTGCGGCACTGGAGGGGCTGGGAACGAGACTCACGCTGCAGGGCCCGACACTGGACTTGCTGGGATCGACACTGGCGGTGCTGGATACGACACTGGCGGTGCTGGGATCAACACTCGCGGTGCAGGACGCGACACTGGAGGTGCTGGGATCGACACTTGGGGTGGTCGGCGCGACACTGGTGGTGCTGGGCGTGACACTCGGGGTGATAGGAGCGACACTCGTTGTGCTGGGTTCGACAATGGAGGTGCTGGGTGTGACACTGGCGGAACTGGGAGCAACACTAGAGGTGCTTGGAGTGACACTGACAATGCTGGGCGCGACACTAGAGGTGCTGGTAGTGACACTCGCGGTTCTGGGCGCGACACGGGAGTTCCTCGGAGCGACACTAGAGGTGCTGGGCGCGACACAGGAGTTCATGGGAGAGACACTAGAGGTGCTGGCTGTGACCCTGGCGGTGCTGCGAGCGACACTTGAGGTGCTCGGCGCGACACTGGAGGTGCTTGGAGCGACACTGGCTATGCTAGACGCGACACAGGCTATGCTAGACGCGACACTCGTTGTGCTAGGTGCGACACTGGTGGTGCTGGGATTGACACTCACGGTGCTGGGCGCGACACTGGAGGTGATGTGAGTGACACTTGCGGTGCTGGGCGCGACTCTGGAGGAGCTGGGCGCGACACTGGCATTGCTGAGTGTGACACTGGATGTGCTGCGAGCGAAACTGGAGGTGCTCGGAGTGACACCGGAGCTGCTAGGTGCAACATCGGAGGTGTTGGGAGCGACACTCGGGGTGCTGGGCATGACACTAGAGGTTCTGGGAGCGACACTCGCAGTGCTGGGCATGACACTGGAGGTGTTGGGAGTGACAATCGCGGTGCAGGGCGCAACATTGGAGGTGGTTGGAGCGACTTTGGCGGTGCTACGCGCGACACTGGAGGTGCTGGGAGGCACACTAGCAATGCTGGGAAGGACACTGGAGGTGCTAGGAGTGACACTCGCGGTGCTGGGAGCGACACTCGCGGTGCTCGACGTGACACTGGAGGTGCTGCGAGCGACACTTGCGGTGCTGGGCGCGACAGTGGAGGTGTTGAGTGTGACACTGGCGTTGCTGGCCGCGACACTGGAGGTGGTGGAAGTACCACTCGGGGTGCTGGTCGCGACACGAGAGGTGCTAGGAGCGACACTGGAGGTGCGGGGAGTGACACTCGGGGTGCTAGGAGCGACTTTTGAGGTGCTGGTAGTGAGACTCGCGGTCCTCGGCATGACAATGGAGGCGCTGGGAGAGACATTGGCGGTGCTAGGCGCGGCACTTGAGGTGTTGGGAGCAACAACCGCGGTGTTGGGCACGACATTGGAGGTGCTGGGAGCGACACTCACGAGGCTGGGTGCGACACTAGAGGTGCTGGGTTCGACACTGGCATTGTTGGGTGCGACACTGGAGGTGCTGGGTTTGACACTGGCATTGTTGGTTGCGACACTGGATGTGTTGCGAGCGACACTAGTGGTGTTGGGCGGGACACTGGAGGTGCAGGGAGCGACACTCGCGGTAATGGACGCGACAATGGAGTTACTGGCCGTGACACTGGCGTTGCTGGGCGCAATACTGGAGGTGCTGGGCGCGACATTGGAGGTGCAGGGAGCAACACTAGCAGTGATGCGTGCGACACTGGAGGTGCTGGCCGGGACACATGAGGTGCTGGGCGCGACACTGGAGGTGCTGGGAGTGACACTTCCGGTGCTGGGCGCAACACTGGAGCCGCTGGGTGCGACACTTGCAATGTTGGGCGCAACACTAGTGGTGCTGGGAGTGACACTCGGCGTGCTGGGCGCGGCAATGGAGGTGCTGGGAATGACACTCACGGTGCTGGGTGCGACACTGGAGGTGCTGGAATCGACACTGGCGGTGCTGGGCGCGACACTGGAGGTGCTGGGAGCGACACTCGAGGTGCTGGCCGCGACACTGGAGGTCCTGGGAGCGACACTCGGGGTGCTGGGTGTGACACTGGAGGTGCTGGGAGCAACACTCGCGGGGCTGGGCGCGACACTGGAGGTGCTGGGAGCGACACTCGGGGTGCTGGGTGCGATATCGGAGGTGCTGGTAGGGACTCTCGGGGTGCGGGGTGCGACACGGGAGGTGTTGGGAAAGACACTCGGGGTGCTGGGTGCGACAACGGAGGTTCTGGGAGCGACACTCAGGGTGTTGGATGCGACTCTAGAGGTGCTCGGAGTGGGACTCGTAGGGCTGGGCACGACACATGAGGCGCTAGGAGCGACACTGGTCGTGTTGGTCGTGACACTAGAGGTGTTGGAAGCGACATTCTCGGTGCTGGGATGGACATTAGAGGCGCTAGGAGCGACACTCACGGTGCTAAGCATGACACTGGAAGTGCTGGGAGCGACACAGGCGGTGCTGGGTACGACACTGAAGGGGCTGGGTGCGACACTGGCGTTGCTGGGCGCGACACGGGATGTGCTAGGAGCGACGCTTGTGGTGCTGGGCGGGACACTGGCGGTGGTGGGAGCAACACTTGCGGAGCTTGGAGCGACAATGTAGTTGTTGGGTGTGACACTGGCGTTGCTAGGCGTAACACTGGAGGTGCTGGGTGCGACATTGTAGGTGCAGGGAGCAACACTAGCGGTGAAGGGTGCGACACTGAAGGTGCTGGCTGCAACACAGGAGGTGCTGGGAGCGATACTTGCTGTGCTGGGCGTGACACATGTGGTGTTGGGCACGACACTGGAGGTGCTGGGAGCAACACTCGTGGTGCTGGGCGCGACACTAGAGGGGCTGGGAACGACACTCGCGCTGCAGGGCTCGACACTGGTGGTGCTGGAAGTGACACTGGAGGTGCAGGGAGCGACACTCACGGTGTAGGGTGGGACACTAGAGGTGCTGGGAGTGACACTCGGGGTGCTTGGCGCGACACTAGAGGTGCTGGGCGTGACACTCGGGGTGCTCGGAGCGACACTAGCAGTGCTGGGTGCGACAATGGAGGTGCTCGGTGTGACACTCACGGTACTTGGTGCGACACTGGAGGTGCTTGGAGCGACACTGGCGATGCTGGGCACGACACTAGAAGTGCTGGTAGGGACACTCGCGGTGGTGGGCGCGACACGGGAGTTGCTGGGAGCAACACTTGAGGTGCTGGGTGCGACACCGGAGGTGCTGGGTGTGATACTGACGGTGCTGGGAGCGACACTCGGGGAGCTGGGCGCGACACTGGCGGTGCTTGGAGTGAGACAGGCTGTGCTGGATGCGACACTGGAGGTGCTGGGATCGACACTCGCTGTGCTAGGTGCGACACTGGAGGTGCTGGGAGTGACACTCGCGGTGCTGGTTGTGACACTCGAGGTGATGGGAGTGACACTTGCGGTGCTGGGCGCGACTCTAGAGGAGCTAGGCGCGACGCTGGCATTGCTAAGTGTGACTCTGGATGTGTTGGGAGTGACACTGGAGATGCTGGGAGCGACACTAGAGGTGCTAGGAGCGACACTGGGGGTGCTGGGCGTGACACTGGAGGATCTGGGGGCGACACTCGCGGTGCGTGGCGTGATACTAGAGGTGCTTGGAGTGACACTTGCGGTGCTGGGCGCAACACTGGAGATGCTTGGAGTGACTTTGGCGGTGCTGAACGCAACACTGGAGGTGCTGGGAGCGACACTTGTGGTGCAAGGTGGGACACTGGAGGTGCTAGGAGCGACACTCGCGGTGCTGGCCGCGACACTGGATGTGCAGAGAGCGACACCTGTGGTGCTCGGCGCGGCACTGGAGGTGCTGCGATCGACACTTGCGGTGTTGGGCGCGACAGTGGAGGTGTTAAGTGCGACACTGGCGTTGCTGGCCACGACACTGGAGGTGCTGGAAGTAACACTCGGTGTGCTAGGCACGACATGGGAGGTGCAGGGAGAGACACCAGAGGTGTTGTGAGTGACACTCGGGGCGATGGGCGTGACTTTTGAGGTGCTGGGAGTGATACTCGTTGTGCTGGGCACGACACTGGCGGTGCTAGGCGCGACACTAGAAGTGCTGGGAGCATCACTCGCAGTGTTGGGCACGACATTGGAGGTGCTGTGAGTGACACTCGCGGTGCTGGGCGCGACACTGGAGGTGCTGGGAGCGACACTCGTAGTGCTGGTTGCGACACTGGAGTTGCTGGGTTCGACACTGCCGTTGCTGGGCCCGACACTGGATGTGTTGGGATCGACACTACTGGTGCTGGGCGGGACACTGGAGGTGCAGGGAGTGACACTCGCGGTGCTGGACGTGACAATGGAGTTGCTGGCCATGACACTGGCGTTGCTGGGCGCAACACTGGAAGTGCTGGGCGCGACATTGGAGGTGCAGGGGGCGACACTAGCGGTGACGGGCGTGAAACTGGAGGTGCTGGCGGGGACACAGGAGGGCTGGGCGCGACACTGGAGGTTCTGAGAGTGACACTTGCGGTGCTGGGTGCGACACTGGAGCCGCTGGGTGCGACACTTCCATTGCTGGGTGCGACACTGGTGGTGTTGGGAGCGACACTCGGCGTGCTGCGCGCGGCACTAGAGGTGCTGGGAACGACACTCACGGTGCTGGGCGCGACACTGGAGGTGCTGGGATCGACACTAGCGGTGCGGGGAGCGACACTGGAGGTGCTGGGAGTGACACTCGGGGTGCTGGGCGCGACATTGGAGGTGCTAGGAGCGACACTCGCGGTGCTTGGGGTGACACTGGAGGTGCTGGGAGCGACACTCGCGGGACTGGGCGTGACAGTGGAGGTGTTGGGGTCGACGCTGCCATTGCTGTGCACGACACTGGATCTACTGGGAGCGACACTTGCGGTGCTGGGCACGACACTGGAGGTGCTGGGACCGACACTCGCGGTGCTGGACGCAACACTGGAGGTGCTCGGAAAGACACTCGCAGTGCTAGGTGCGACACTGGAGGTGCTAGGAGCGACACTGGCAGTGCTGGCGCGGCACTGGAGGTGTTGGGAGTGACACTCACGGTGCTGGACGCGGCACTGGAGGTTCTAAGAGCGACATTGTCAGTGCTGGGTGTGACACTAGAGTTGCTGGGAGCGACACTCGCGGTGCTGGTCACGACGCTGGAGGTGCTGGGATTGACACTCGCGGTGTTGGACGCGACACTGGAGGTGCTAGGACTAACACTCGTGGTGCTGGGCGCGACAATGGAGGTGATGGGGACAACACTTTCGGTGGTGGGCGCAACACTGGAGCAGCTGGGTGCGACACTGGCGTTGCTGGGCGTGACCCTGGAGGTGCTGGCAGTGACACTCGCGGTGATGGGACGACACTGCAGGTGCTGAGAGCGAGACTCGCGGTGCTAGACGCGACACTAGAGGTGCTGGGATCGACACTCGCTATGTTAGGCGCGACACTGGATGTGCTAGGAGAGACACAGGCAGTGCGGCGCGCGACACTGGAGGTGCTAGGAGTGACACTTGAGGGGCTGGGAGCGACACTAGAGGTGCAGGGAGTGACACTGCCGGTGTTGGGTGTGACACTAGAGGTGCTGGGAGCGACTCTCGTGGTGTTGGTCGAGACGCTGGAGGTGCTAGGAGCGACACTTGCGGTGCTGGGTACGACACTGGAGGTGCTGAGACTGACACCCGTGGTGCTGGGTGCAACACTGGAGGTGATGGGGGCGACACTTCCGGTGCTGGGCGAGACACTAGAGCCGCTGGGTGCGACACTGGCGTTGCTGGGTGCGACACTAGAGGTGATCGGAGCGACACTCGGGGTGCTGGCCGCGACAATGGAGGTGCTGGGAACGACACTCGCGGTGCTGGGTGCGACACTGGAGGTGCTGGGAGTGACACTCACGGTGCTGGTCGTAACACTAGAGGTGCTTGGAGCGACTTTGGCGGTGCAGGGCGTGACACTCGAGGTGTTGGAAGCGACACTGGTGGTGATGGGCGGGACACTTGCGGTGCTCGGTGCGACACTCGAGGTGTTACGACTGACACTCATGGTGCTGGTCACGACACTGGAGGTGATTGGAGTGACACTTTCGGTGCTTGGCGCGACACTGGAGCCACTGGGTGCGACACTGGCGTTGCTCGGCGCGACACTGGAGCCGCTGGATGCGACACTAGCATTGCACGACGCGACACTGGAGGTGCTTGAAGTGACACTCGCGGTGCTGGTCGTGACACCGGAGGTGCTGGGAGTGACACTCGGGGTACTGAGTGCGACAATGGAGATGCTGGGAACGACTCTCGCAGTGCTGGGCGCCGCACTGGATGTGCTGGGAACGACACTCGCGGGGCTGGGCATGACACTCGAGGTGCTTGGAGCAACTTTGGTGGTGCTGGGCGTGACACCGGAGGTGCTGTGAGCGACACTTGCGGTGCTGGGCGCGACAGTGGAGGTGTTAAGTGCGACACTGGCGTTGCTGGCCACGACACTGGAGTTGCTAGAAGCAACACTCGGGGTGCTGGGCGGAACACGGGAGGTGCTGGGAGTGACACTTGGTGTGCTGGGCGTGACACCCGAGGGCTGGGAGCGACACTTGCTGTGCTAGGCACGACACTGGAGGTGCTAGGAGAGACACTGGCAGTGCGGGGCGCGACACTGGAGGTGTTGGGAATGACACTCGCGGTGCTGGGCGCAACAATGGAGGTGCTAGGAGTGACACTACCGGTGCTGGGTGCGACACTAGAGGTGCTGGGAGCGACACTCGCACTTTTGGTCGTAATGCTAGTGGTGCTGGGAGAGACACCCGCGGTGCTGGGTGCGACACTTGAGGTGTTGGGACTGACACTCGTGGTGATGGGAGCAACACTTCCCGTGCTGGGCACGACACTAGAGCCGCTGGGTGCGACACTGGCGTTGCTGGGCGTGACACTGGAGGTACTGGGATCGACACTCGGGCTGCTGGGCACGAAAATGGAGGTGCTAGGAATGACACTGGCGGTGCTGGGTGCAACACTTGAGGTGCTGGGAGTGACACTTGTGGTGTTGGGCGCGACACTGGAGTTGCTGGGAGTGACAGTCGCGGTGCTGGGCGCAACACTGGTGGTGCTTGAACCGACTTTGGTGGTGCTGCGTGTGACACTGGAGGTGTTGGGAGTGACACTAGCGGTGCTAGGCGGGACACTGGATGTACTAGGAGCGACACTCGCGGTGCTATGTGCGACACCGGATGTGCACGGAGCGACACTTGCGGTGCTCAGCACGACACCGGATGTGCAGGGAGCGACACTTGCGTGCTCGGCGTGAAACTAGAGGTGCTACGAGCGACACTTGCGGTGCTGGGCTCGATTGTGGACGTGTTGAGTGCGACACGGGCGTTGCTGGCCACAACACTGGAGGTGCTGGAAGCAACACTCGGGGTGCTGGGCGCGACACGGGAGGTGCTGGGAGCGACACCGGAGGTGCTGGGAGTGACACTCGGGCTGCTGGGCGTGACTTTTGAGGTGCTGGGAGTGAGACTTGCGGTGCTGGGCGCGACACTGGTGGCGCTGGGAGCAACACTGGTGGTGCTAGGCTCGACACTGGAGGTGTTGGGAGCGTCACTCGCGGCGTTGGGCACGACATTGGAGGTGCTGGGAGCGACACTCGCGGTGTTGGGTGCGACACTGGAGGTGCTGGGAGCGACACACGTGGTGGTGGTTGCGACACTTGAGGTGCTGGGTTCGACACTAGCGTTGGTGGGCGCGTCTCTAGATGTGTTGGGAGTCACACTAGTTGTGCTCGGCGGGACACTGGAGGTGCAGGGAGCAACACTCGCGGTGCTGGGCGCGACAATGGAGTTCCTGGATGTGACACTGGCGTTGCTGGCCGTAACACTGGAGGTGCTGGGCACGACATTGGAGGTGCAGGGAGCGACACTAGCAG
>JAOVVI020008865.1:0-13947 GCA_028571085.2 Nepenthes alata
ACCCTCTTGCAGCCCCCTCCCCCCCCCCCCACCCCCCAAAATAAGAAGAAAAAACTTATAGCTCTCACATAGCCATACATCTCAAGACAATGTGGACATTCTCACTCCACTGGACTTTATAAGTTCCCTAACCTTCCTACTACTTTTCATGGTCTTGGTTTTGTGATTTGTCTTCTGGCTTCAATATGCTCAAAAATAACCATGGCTTAATTTTCATTACCCTAAAAAGAAAAACCAAAAATTTGCTTAAATCCCTCATTTGATGAAGAGCGATCTTAGAAATCAAATTCTAGCGTTCAATAGAATTAGTCTGAGACCCGTTCAAATAGCTTCCAATTTAGCTTTCACAGCTCACCCTCTGTTCACCAAAAATACAACAAACTCTTTCCCAAAACATCAACATCGGATAGCTCACAGCAATCAGTAGACCCCTTTGAAGAGCACATCGCAAATGAAACTAGTTCTCCACAAATACATCTTTCTCACAACCACATTTAGATTGCAAGCTTTCAATAAAAAGGCCTTCATCACAACAGAAACAGCAATCAGCAACAAAAATTCTACAATCTTCTTCGCCCCCTAAACTCCTTCAGCTGCTCGCCAAGCCGAAAAAAGTTGAGCATATGAACACCTGCTGCAGCCTAAGAAGCACAGATACTTTTCCGGGGCTAAAGTCACTTTCCCAACATGTGTCCAAAGTTTTTTAAAATTCTGACAAACTCCAACATATTTGTACATGTTTTGGACATTCTTGGAACATATTTGGATACACTTAGGAAATATCTTGGACATACTTTTGTCCGAATTTTTACTTATATTTTATATCTTCTAACAATTATAAAGTATAAAGTAGTAAAGTTAAAATATATATATTAATTGATATATAAAAAAATTACTATAATAAATATTATCTTAATTTTTTAAATTATATCATTATCATTGTTCTACTATAATAACTTGTTAAAGATATTATAGCATAATCTATATATATTGGTTCAATTTTGTATTTTCCTATGAATTTTTTTGGTGAAGAAACAAATAATATGCATATTTAATGCTAATTTAGTATAAAAATATGTTAATTATCAATTAAAAAATAATAAACTATAATATTAGTTAATGTATTCCCAGTGCAATGTCCTCAAAAAAAAAAAAAAGCATGCTGACATTTTGGTTATCATGTCATATCAATGTCCCATGTCAGTGTCAAATGCTTCTTAGACTACAAGAGCCATGGAAACATCATGTTGACATCCTTAAGTCACCACCACAAAAGACTGGTACAACACCTGCATCCACCACAACATCTTTACCAGCAGAAGGAAATGACACAACTTGAGTCTCAATCAAGAATAAATAACCAATTAATCAAGACAGGGAAGCAAGAATAGTCTTGCTGCTTTTACTAACCAGACTAATTGGTTCAGAGCCTCCAAGTCCTAATAAATGATACCCTTTCATCAGTCGCATACCATAACAAGATACAGAATCTCAGAACTTTGTCTTTGAATCACCAGCTCTGACAAGTCACTCCTCCATTCTGGAAGGTAACTAGTTTTCATTCTGCTCTTCCCATCTGAACTACTTATTGCTAGTCAAACATGGTTCTCACTCGGCAGCACTAACATTGAAATCCATCTCAGACACATTCTTCACCATCTTTAATTCTTCTCTGATTGACTCAAGTTTCTGGTGTAATGCATACAAAGGTACATTTCCTTTTTAGTTCCACCCTCTTCCCATTACAACTTTTCTCAAGAGGGATAGGGCTGAATAAAATCTTGGGTGCTGAATCTGGTGCAATGAGAAGATTTATCTTGGGTGCAGACTACACTCCCTAACAATTAAAATCTTCTTCCTTATGGGTTAATGACTTTTTTGGGTGTTGAATACCCCTATATTGTGATGACAACTCTTTCAATTCAAGTTTACTATAGCCATCCATCTTTGGATAGAACCAATTGAAATGAAACATTTCAAATCTTGTTTGCTCATCCTGTCCCTGACTTTTGAATGGCATTGTCAGATTATTAAGGGCTTGGTTTTGACATTTATAGAGCTTGTCTAATTTCGGCCTACATTGTTTTTAAATTTTACTAGGATTTTAATATTTGCTGACCAGTTTTTCTCTCCCTCCATTGCCACTACCTTAGATTTCCCTGGATACCTTGTTCCCTTGGTTATCTTACTAAAATTTGCAGCATGCTAAGTTTAAGGAAACTGAAATTTTTATAAGTATTTTTATAATTGAGATAAAGCAAACGAGTACATATTGGGAAAAAAACTGTCACTCATATCTTGTTCGTATAATTAGGACAAGCGCTGCTCAACACTGACAGCAGCTTCGTTTTATATAAAATCAGAGCCTCCCCCCCCCCTCTCAAAAAAAAAATAAAATAAATGGAGGGTGTAAGCTCATCATTAAACAAATTTAAGTTAGGTGTTTTCGTTCCAGCAACAGCAGTCCACAGTTAAAAATTGGTCCTTTTTGGGTCAGAAATGATACTTCAACAGCACAAGGATACTTGAGCCTAGAATTTTATAAAATCTAATATCTGCCAGACAATAATCATCAACCCTTGCCCACAAAAAAAGGCGGGGATCATTCATTGCATAGACTTTCATATTTATTAGTCAGGAAGAACTACTTTTTATGAGATTCAGATAAATGAGATCTGAAATTGACATCTTTAACTCCCTATCACAAAACCTGCAGGATCAGAAGAAATAACGCCAATACTAAATAAGTATTACTTTTAAAATCCTATCCAAAACAAATCTTAGCTTAACATACTTAACCCAATACTAGGCTTCAATGAGTATCATTCCCAACTGTCTTGTCCAACATTTGCCAATCTTCAAGACAAAATTCAATAATTGCATCAGATCATCCATGCATAGGAAAAAAAACTTAAGTCTTCCTTCAATAGATTTATATGAGGGCCCATAGTTGTTTACATAGATTTTTGCAGGCTTAAAATCCCTTTAGAAATAATAACGGATATAATCTACATTATTTCCCTGAGCCTTATTGCACTCTCTGTTCTAATTTTATAAAGGGAGTTGCCTCCTATTGGCTGTGAAAGGAATCCAAGGACCAAAAGAATAGTCTCTGTTCCCAAATACATCAACATTGACAAAAATACATAAATCACATTATGTGGAAATTAACTAAGAGGGAAAAGAAGAGTAATAGACAAAAGAAAAAGAAAAAGGTTCCTTGATTAAGAATACATCACTGAGTTAGGAATAATAAGTCTACAAGATAAGAATCTCAATGCAAACATGGCGCATGAAACAGATAATAGAAATGACCCAATACTGCAAAAAGCAACACATACCCAAAGTACCATCAGACCTCTGAATTCGAGGATCATACTTTTGCAAGTTATGAATAATTGGAGCCAAATATGCAATAGTTTTTCCAGTGCCAGTTGCCGCATTAACAAGTCTAATGTCCCATTAAAGAACACAAAATTCTAACAATCAAAAAGCAAAACAGACAAAATCTCGAATATCGAATCACAGAAGGGACAGGGACAGATTCTAAAAAAAGGATACACATGCCTCCCAGACAATATAACAGGAATTGCTTTAGCTTGGACTTGTGTGGGAGTCTCAAATGCTAACCTCTCTGTCAAGAATAATTACAAACGTAATTATCAAATACAGCTGACAGCGAAAACTAACAATTGAATTGGATACAGAAAGGGGGGAGGGGGGAGAGAGATAAAAAGACCTCGGAGTAGGTCGCATAAGGTTTGGTGCAGACCAAGGCTAGCGAAAGAGCAAGAAGCGAAGATTTCATCTTCCGTGCCCTCTTTCAGCTGCTGCTTCTTGTGGGAATTACTCATTCGTCTTCCACTTTTATCCCTTCTTGGGATGCCTCAACCTCGGTTGAATTTCGAACTCTAGTGCAATTGAATGCTTCGCCGGTCTACCCTTCTTCGTCACGAACTCAATCAATCAACGGAAGATAAACCCTAATCAGTGTTTTTTGGATGGGGTTCATCCAAACGACATCGTATGTAAAGATGGTCGTCTGGTATCTTTGGTACGGGTTGAATAACTTGAGTTTGAATACGATGACACCAACAGAATTTAGGGGATAATTCTTGCGGGTAGAAAAGCCGTTTAAATAATTAAAAAAATATTTTAGTTTTTTTCAAAAACAATATAAATCTCAAATTTTTTTAAAAAATCATTATTTAATAACCAATCATTTACTTTTAAATAAACAATTAAATTATACAAACAAAAAATAGCTTCTCATTTTACGACTCATTTACTTAATTTTAAAGTAGGTTTTCCGAGGAGGCCGTTTTAATCCCTTTAGGCCTTTGAGAGGTCACGTTGATCCACCCAATTGATAAAAACAAAAAAAAACAAAAATAATATATCACAAAATAATCAAAGTCACATTATTCAATTTGAAATAATGGTAAGACGTGTAAATTGGACCATATTTGGATTGAACAATATGACAGCCTCGTATATTGACCATTTTTTTAATATCTTAGTCATTGAAATTCAAGGGAAAAAAATAACAAGATACTATTTTTTAAAATTTCAATAAATAATCTTCAAATCAAAACAAAATAATATTTTTATCATGCTAAGGCTCACTCACCCATGAACTAACATATGGGTTAATGGGTCCACATCCGCAGGCAAGCCGATCTATTGTTTAGATTTGTTAAGCTCCACCGAGGGTGTTCCAATTCGCTAAGTACACAAAGGGAAACATTTAAAAGATTTCCGTCGAATATCCCTTAAATAACATAATCAATATTTATTCATCTGTTATTGTGCAAGTCAATATAGATAAATGTGGGGCGTTATATTATCTAAAAATGTTATCTTAGAATACTCATAAGACAATTTATCTTGGAAAAATTATGAAGACATGATAAATTATGTTGCACCCATCTTATACTCTTGGCTGTTCAATATGAAGGTAAGTAAACCTCATGGTTTCGAGTATAGGATGGCCCTGAAATGGAAGGACTCTAAACAGTTTCCATATTGTATATATATATAAGAGGGAGGAAAATCAGGGCGCAAAGAACTAAAGCCCACCCACAGTGCACAAATCTTTGACTCGATTGAACCGAGTCTTTGTTGCAAATAAACGCAGAGGGGCTTTGGCATAAAAAAATTGGTTCAGAACAGGAAACAATTCCAGGCATTGTAAACAGCAACAGAATGGATGTAAACTGGAAACAAGCAAGAGAGAGAAAATGCCATCTGAAGGTCACAGATTACTCAGCAGAGATCTAACTTGAAGCAATAAATCAGCCAAAAAGGCATAATCAGAGGCAATAAACAGGCCACAAATATTGCAGAATTTGACCAAGTTAATCCAGATGAAACTGAGAGTTCCCAAAAAAATACCTTGCTCTCCATTCAAAGCAAATGAATCTACAGCAACAGCCCTTTCATTTTCTTTTCTTTTCTTTTTTTTTTTTTCGTGTCTTTTCTGAATTCCTCAAATGCTTGCATGCTAACACAGATAGACAGGGAGAGCGAGAAGTAAAAGAAGCCTCCTAACTCCCCATTTCTTCAATCACCACCGCGACAAATATTTGCGGGCAAGGCAAGAAATTGTCTAATAGCTACTGATCAGATGGCGGAAAAGGGAACCTTCAATCAAAATCAAGAAATTCCATCCGCTTTCTCATCATTCCTTTCAAATCTGAAGCCTCTCTTTCTGCCTTTTGAGCCTACAAAGGGAGGGAGTACAAAAATGCAGTCATCAACTAGAAAAGGAGAACGACAAGGACAGCCTGAAATATTATATCCAATATTTAGAAGGGCAAACAAGGTGAAAAGAGCGAGAAAGATCCCTCCATGACAAAAGTTTGGTATCGGTATAAGCCACATCAAATAATATGCATTGGTATCAAATATTATAAACACAAAAAAAATCTCGTGACCATATCAACAGCAAATTACTAAAATTTGATATTATTTCGTAATCTATTTCCTTCCTCAAGAGTTTTAGTCAGTTTTATCAAAATTAATCTTAATATCCTTCTAAATTAAAAATACTGAAAACTTTTGATACATGCACATTGTCATCTCTCAAAACATATAGATTTAGACTTTTAAGAAGATAAATGTATGTTTTGAAAACGTGTGGACTTAATATTCAAAAAGCAAAGTGGTGACTAAGATAGCCAATATAGTGATATATCGTGATATTATCCTTAACAAATTTGCAATATTGGTCCTATTTTTTTTTTATCCCTCATATCCCAACACTATCCCCACAGGGGCCCACAGGAAAAAAACAGAAAAAAGCATACAAGATTGAACTTGTGTAGAGAAAATGCCTTGGCATCTTACTTGTCTTATCTCTGTTTCTGATACACAAGTCATACGTTGGGGAAGCTCTTCCATATTCAAGTCCTACATGATGAACAAGAAAGAATGAAATGACAACCATGCTAACAACAAAATTACCCAATCTCAACCTATGACAAGATGCATAATACCAATTCTCCAATCAAGACTACATTTTCTCCCCGGATAATATATAAGCCTAAGAGAATGTCACAATATAAGTCTCCGACAATTACTCTTTCACAGGCACCTTCAAGAACAACATTTGCTGCAGGTAGAGAAAAGAGCTTCCATCAGTGTAAGTGCAGGAACGAGGCAGAAGAAAGCAGGCAATAAATAATCCAATAGATATATTGCCCATACCAAACTGGTCAAAAGAACGGAGAGTCCCTAACAATTTTCTACCATCTCTCAATAAGACAAGAAGTTTCCCTGCACGATATATAGATGCATAAGGTGCCCATCATTTTGAAATGACAAATAGTTGAATGCATGAAATGACATATGGGCTGAAATATATTAATATCAAACCCCCAATGCCAATATTTGACGATAGCGCGACAAGCTGTAATATGTTTGATATATATTTTCTAAGATATCGGTTGGTATTTGCCTTTAAAGTTTTGATTTCCAAAAAAAAATTATGTCTAATATGTATCATCTGATATGCTGATATCATTACAGTCGCAATTAATATCGATATGTTGATCCATGGTTGCATGTCAAAACAATTATATCAAACAATGGTAATAATAAAGCTAGCCTTTTCAAGCACCAAATTGCAAGGTGTGGCCATCAACAGTGGGGAATAAAAATTCTGATCACTACAAAGACAGATCAAGCAGTGCGCCAACTATTCAAATATGTACATCAATGCTAGGAGAGAGATTTTGGAACAGACGCTACTTGAATCATAGCACCAAAGAAAAAAAAAAGGCAAATAGCTCGAATAGGAACCAGGAAGAGTATAGTTGGGGCACAGAACAATAATGGTGGAAATATGCAAGAATAAACACAGAAAATAAGTATACAGATCAGATGCATGGTTAAGAAGAGAGTGTGAGAAAGAACTCCGTGAAATAAGAGATACTATTGAGGTGTTTGACAACAATATTAATGTTTGGAAACCTTCCAATTCTTGGCCTTTCTCCTTGTTATGAAATGCCTATGCCACTTCTTTTTCATTGAAAAATTGCTTGCTTATGAGCTTTTACTTATATGGGGCAATTAGCAAGTGCAAAGGGGAGTATTGCAGAATTGGTTGCTAATTTTGTATGAATATTTTTGTTTGACCAATTATAATATCATACCTATATAGACTAGGAGTTTTACTCAACATGCCCCTAGCGTATTGTATCCTAAATTTTATAAAATAAAGTTTCTTCATATAGGTGTTGGCGTCGTTTTCATATCCATTGTACATGTCCATGCTTCTTGGCAAGTGGCTATCCCCATCAACAGGTACACTACTACTATCACCACCATGTGAGTGTAACCAACATAAAAAATGTGACGGCAATCATGACAAGTGTCATATGTAGAGAGGGAGAGTCAAATGCCGGATTTGAGGAGAGTAAGATGCACACAACCTCACACCTACATTTCAAGAATGTTTTCATAATTTGACCACATGACCTCTAGGTCCCAGTGGAACAACTTTACTAGTACACAAAGGCTCACTGCATGAATGTATTTGTTTTTTATTCTCCTATATTTCTTTTCTTTTTTGATGTGAACTGTAAACTTTTCCCAAGAAATGCCTCGTCTGCTTTTTAATTGAAAAATTGCTTGTCTAGAAGTTTTACTTATATGGAGCAATTAAAATGTGCAGTAGGGAGTATGGATTGCTAATTTTGAATAAATATTTTTATTTGATTATTTATATACTCATACCTAGAGAAACTAGGTATTTTACTTAATATGCCCTTACCATGTTGTTTCCAAAATTTGGGAAAAATAAAGCTTCTACATGTAAGCGTCATGTCGTTTTCATATCCCTTTTACATGCCCATGCTTCTTAGCAAGTGGCTATCCCCACTAGCGGGTCGTCCACCACTATCACCCCCATGTGAGTTTAATTGACATAGAAACCACGATGACAAATATGACAAGAGTCAGATGCAGAGTTAGATGTAGATTTGGGGAGAGTCAGATGCACACAACCTAAACCCTACATTTCAAAGAGGTTTTTGTAATTTGACCCCATAACCCTAGGTTCCAATGCAGCAACTTTACTATTACTTGAAGGCTCACTGTGTGATTGTGTATGTTTTTTATTCTCCACTTTTTTTTTCCTTTCTTTTTTTTTTTTTTTTTTTGCTGTGAACCATAGATCCCCCCATACAACATTCTAAATTTTAAATCATATAATATATATATTTGGGTTTTGTTTAAACTAACTATTATTATTTTAGAATTATTATTCAAATAAATTTAAGTGGAACTATAATATTTTCATAACAACAACAATAATAACAATAATAAAATGAAGGAGAAGAGAAGCAGAGGAAGAACGTCGAAGACGTCAAGAAGAAATTGATGGAATTAAAAGAGGGCATGGCTTGCAAAGAGGGAATACATCTGGCCAAACTCAAGAATAATAACATTGGGGTGAAATCATCAGAATCACTATTGTAAATTTTAGGTGACATTAAATGGAGGATAATATGAGATGTGTCAAGATAAGATTTAAATAGGTGAAATTTGAACAAGGAAATTGCAACAAGTGGAGCACAAGATGGATTAGGAATGGTGGATTATAAATATCAAATGAATTGGAGATGAAATGGTATGAATTGAGGGTAAAAATTTAAGAAAAAGTGAAAAAGAAGAAGCCCAAAACACAGAGGAAGAAAGGATTGGGTAAAGAATTTGAGTAAATAATTCATTAATCTTCTTGTTATTCCATAATCCAATACTACTTTAGTATCTTGAACGATTTAGATGATGATGATAATAATAATAAAACGAAGAAGAGAAAGAACATGGAAGAGGAGGAGAAGAAATTGGTCGGATTAAAAGAACGCGCGGCTTACAAAGAGGGAATACATCTAGCTAAGCTTAATAATTACAACAATACTGGGTGAAATCATGAAAATTACTACCATAAATTTTAGGTGGCACAAAATGGAGGATAATAGGAGATCTATCAATATTAGGTTTAATTAGATGGAATTTGAACAACGAAATTGCAATGAGTTGAGCATGAGGTGGATTAGGTATGATGAATTATAAATATCAATCTAATTGGTGATGAAATGGTATGAATTGAGGGTAAAAATCTGAGAAACAATGAGAAGGAAGAAGCCTGAAAAACAGAGGAAGAACAAAGGATTGGGTAACGAATTTGAATAAGTAATTATTTAATCTTTTTATTATTCAATAAACCAATACTTCTCTAATATCTTGAGTGATCATTCTTTTATGTCAAATCTTTCTCGTCAAGTTGAATTTGAGAGAAATCCAAAAATGGCACAAAAATAAGGATTCAAAAAATATCATGAAATTAGGTGTCGATTTGTAATATTTGATTCATGAATTTGGTTCTACTAGTTATAGAATGATTATATATGATAATTTTGATTAGTCCCTTGTGTCAAATATTTGTGAACAATTCGAATTTGAGCAAAAATCAAAGTCAGTCACCATGAAGGCAAGCACCATTCATCGCCGGCGAGGGAGTCCTTCCAGCACAGCAGCCGCATGAATTTGAGGAGAATATGAATTTAGGGGAATAAATGGGTTATTTGAGGATGGTAATTAATTATTAAGTAGTAAAAATATATTTTGGTTATTATTCGGGGAAGGAAATGTATAAATAATTTTCTATGGATATATTTTCAATGGCTCAATATAATGAATTGGTTTATACTAGCTTGACTGTGATTTTAATAACTCTTAACATATTAAATGTTGTGGTGAATTTTAATCAATAAATTTGAAGGGCATATTTAATCTTGATATTAAACAACACATTAGGCTCTATTGAGATATTAGTTTAATGTTTCATTGGATTTTAATATGTTACAATAATAGTTGATTTTATTTATGTTTTTCTTAATTCTAATTCACATTTCTATTTTTAATAGCTAATTTTGGTAAAAGGGGTAAAGAATTGCATATTATGATAACATAAAATCATCAAAGTATAATCCTAGATACTTCATGTTATAGTTTTATTTAATGTGATACTTCATTCTATATTCCATAAATAAGATAAAAGGAAAAATATATGAAGACATTTTATTCGGATGACATAGGCATCAGGATATTTTAGTGCAGTTTGCATTATTCAATACTGAAGTTATTTTGTTAATCTCCATAATATATTTATTTCTTCTGTAAAACCTAGGAGTACTATATGAATAAGTAGGGATATTGAGTGATTGATTAGACCACAAGCATTGGTGGGACACTCTTAGCATTGCATAATGAGGTGATGAAGAGAATCTGAGTATAAAGTAATTTACTCAACTAATGGCAGCGTAGATACATTAGCCTTAGATTCGCAGTGGTAGAAATATAATCTTTACAAATTTTTGCTATGAAATCTCTTTTATATCATACAATGCATATTACATATGGACGTAATATTATAAATTATTATATCTCAAATTTTATATATGATATTGCTCTCCATAATTGTTGTATTCCTAATTATGAAATTATTTATTGACATTCGGTTTACATATTATTTTTCTAACCTTCCAAATTAGCAATCAGGTGAGCATTTACTCAAAAGTAGTCAACAGAGTTTTTGTGATGGAATTGTACTTCAAGGCATAGATATGGATATTTCATATGTTGTTTTGAAATATGATAATTAAATGGACATAGCCTTGGTACTGATGATTTATGCAGCCTACAGGGTATATCACTGATTGTAAGAATTTTGTTGGTAATATAAATAAATAAAAGTTTAGTAAATATTCTTTTGATAAAAAAAGATGTCAAAGTATACTATAGTGATGAATATATGATATAATTATAAGTTGATTTCAATATTATCAACCGAAGTATTGAAAAATATAATCCGGGTTGTTACACCCCAGGAAATGCCTATGCTGCTTTTTTAATTGAAAATTTGCTTGTTTCGGAGCTTCTATTTATGTGGGCCATTTAGAAAGTGCAAAAGGGAGTATTGATTGCTAATTTTGTAAAAAAATTTTGTTTGACCAATTATATTCGCTTACCTAGAGAAACTAGGACTTTTACTTGATGTTAAAACGGAATCTATTCCAAACACATATGCCATAATTCCTTGATTCGACAAGGTATAAATATATAAATTTGATATTTTAGATACTTTTTCAGACCTATTGTCAATTGCCCCTACCATGTTGTTTCCTAAAGTTTGGGAAAATAAAGTTTCTTCATATAGGTGTCATGTGGTTTTCAAATCCCTTTTACATGCCCACACTTCTTAGCAAGTGGCTATCCCCACAAGCAGGTCCAACTCTATTGCCACAATGTGAGTGAAATCAACATAAAAAATGAGATGGCAATTATGACAAGAGTAGACGGAGAACCAATGAACCAAGCATGCTAGGACTGAGTGAACCGAAGCATGCAATGCAATATTGAAAATGTAACAACAAGAAAGGCAACAAACAAGAAACCAGTGTTGTTAAAGGCACAAGGTACAAAGGTCCCCAAAGCCTAAGCGCGAGGTGCAAGTGGAAGTAAGATGCCCATTTATGAAAAAGTATATATAATGTTCATGTATAAGATAACCAAAAAATATTTTCAACAAAAATCATAAACTCATAATTTAACTAACAATATAAAATAATGACAATATAACTCATCACAAGCATACATAAATAATAAAATTTGTTAACAAACTTAAAATATTATTTAAAAGATACTCATAGTAAAGACTAATATTTATCAATATCATCATTAAACAAAAGTTTTGTAATATCTCGAATCTCTATTTGATTTATTTTGGGTAAAATTATTATTTTGGGATAAATTGGGTGCATCGGATTAATAATAATATTGGGGATCAGCTAGGCTGGTGCCTGAGCGCCGATAGGTTAATAAAAGAAAAAGAAAAATAATATTAATATTAATATATAGGGGAGGGGGAGCTGCGAGGTGGTTGAGAAAGAAAAAGAAAAAAGAGAGAAAGAAAAAGAAAAGAAGGATAAGAGACAGAGGAGGGCACAGTGGCCGATCGTCGACGAAGGGGGAGGTGGCGCAAGAGTGTAGCGGCAAGGAGACGCTGGCATCGCCGACCATTATCAAAGAAATGCAATGGCATGAAGGGAAAAAGGAAAACACGAGCTGAAGGAAGGAGGAACCACCATCGCTTGAAGAGAAGTAAGAAATTGAGACAAGCAAATCCTTCATTTCTCTTTGTTGATATTGATTTATTGCTTGCATGTACCGATTTTAAGAAAAATCGGCCGAAATCGCGATTGATGGATAATGGGGCAAAAATAGAGCCACGGTTCTACATTGGAGAAGAGGAGGCAGTGTGGTCGAGGGAGAAGAAGGAGAAAGGAGGCACAACTGGAGAGAGAATGAGGAGAAGAGGAGGCACGGTGGAGAGAGGAGGAAGTGTGGCAGGAGAGAGGAGGAGAAGAGGAGGCGCAGTGGAGAGAGGAGGACGAGAAGAGGAGGCACGGTGGAAGGAGAAGGGAGGAGAGCAGTAAAGGAGAGAGAAGGCACGGCAAGAGAGAGAATGACGAGGGTGAAGAAGAGAGTTTGGGCACCTTGACGCATCATTTTGTCAGACCTACTTGGCATAAGGTTGAGGTAAGTATTCTTTAACCCTATCTTTCGTCTGTTTCTCCATCTGATGATGTTTGGTTTCAATTTGGAAGTTTTAAGCTCGTATGTGCACTTTTAATTAGCCCGTTCGTTTTTCCTGTGCATGCATGACAATTTTTCCAGTAGTTTGAGGGTTTTGTGTTGTTTTTGCTAATATTTGAGGGTTTTGTCATTTTCTGAAAAAATGGGTAATTATCGGACATTGTATACTTTTATATCAATATATCTATATGGAAATGAGTATGAAACTTGCATTAGGCCGTGCATTTTCATATACATGTGTCAGGTTGTGGTCACTTCCTTTAGATTTGTTATTGGATATTCTAACCACCTCCCGATAAGGATATATTTGTTATTGGAAATCACTTTCCGCCAGTAGGAATGGCTTGGATATAGTGACCCTACCATTTGGATATTTTAATGGAATTTAATATATTCATACATCCTAATATATTTGATAAACTTGAGGATTGCACCCAAAATTGCGGGTGGCAAAACATAATGAATAACCTAACCTATGGGAGATAGAGTACATTGGTGGCCTAACATTTTGGCCTAAACTGCATTTGATTTGGCCTAAAGTTACCGGACATATGAGTAAACCATTTCTCAAGTTAGTTTTTAAATAATTAGAAATCAAATCAGTGCATACTTTGTATTTCTGCATAAATTTGGTATTTGAATTTCGATTTAGATTTGAAATTGAGATTTGCTGATTCTGCCCACAAATGTGTTTTGGTATGTTTCGTGGTCTTCACTGACACACTATCTGACCTTTAAGGTTTAGTGAAATTTAGAATACGGCAGCAAAGATTGTAGTTAGTT